>OMNV01009207.1:46332-58788 GCA_900303265.1 Brotula barbata | reverse complement strand
TGACATTATTAAATTATATTTATGACGCTAGGACTGGACGGTTGGTTGACTAACCTGCTGCTCTCAATAAATTGGTGTTTCGTGACTCAGAGTTCCTCTATAATTTCTCTAACGTGCTACAGTATTTTATTCTCTGTTTATTTGGGGACGTTGTAGGTTAGAGAGACGCATTTCCAATTCCTCACAAGTGTTACTATCAAGAGTTTTATGTGCCAGATGTTGCCTGAAGAAGTAGTCTAAAAGAGTACTCAGAAAAACTGGACAAAAATTCACAACAGGAAACAGGCTTGTTTAACATGTGCGTGAATATGCTGATAACAGGTCCTAACATCTGTTATTTTCAGCACATCCCAAACAAAGAGTTAAGAAGCCATCAGACAGCAACAGTGTCACCCACTGATATCCAATCGCAACACAAACAGCATATCAAAATAACAAGGCACATGTTAATGCAAGGTCAACGTATACACAAGTCTGGATAATGAGGATGAATGACGGACAGACAGACAGACAGACAGACAGACAGAGACAGACAGACAGATAGACAGATAGACACATAGATAGATAGATAGATAGATAGATAGATAGATAGATAGATAGATAGATAGATAGATAGATAGATAGATAGATAGATGATGGATGGATGGATGGATGCAAATAGATAGATAGATAGATAGATAGACAGACAGACAGACAGATAGATAGATAGACAGAGACAGAGACAGATAGACAGACAGACAGACAGACAGACAGACAGACAGACAGACAGACAGACAAATAGACAGATAGATAGATAGATGGATAGATAGATAGATAGATAGATAGATAGATAGATAGATAGATAGATAGATAGATAGATAGATAGATAGATAGATAGATAGATAGATAGATAGATACTTAAATTTGACTTTAATGCAAGGCGTTTCCATAAAATTATTGCCGCTGTCATATGTTATTGGTCGATTATTGGCAGGTACTCTTTGTTTAAGTAAGCTACATGTGTTCATGTCGCACTTACCAAGAATTTGAGGGGAGGCCTCGTGTTCTTGTATGATCACATGTCTCGCTCCAGGGGGAATGAGAAACATCTTAAGGTAACCTTTGCCAAATTTTTGCCACAGCACAAGAAAATGATATGAAGAAAGATAAAATAAGGGTAGATTAGTTAAGTAGACAAAGAACTACTTGAACTAATCTACTTGTTTGCTGTGGTGGACATCACCATGTTACAAAACTTAAAGTCTTTGCTGTGCTGAGGTGTGGCGTTTGAGGTAAACAGTAGAGATTACATTTATACTTTTCACTTTTCCTCCTGAAGAGAGCACACAGGCAAAAGAAATTGATAGAACCATTGACATGCAATAAAAGTTCCTCATTCACATCCACCAGCTCTATTATCAGCAACTATAGACTAAATCTGTATATTTCTTACAGTACATTGTGGAGCATCTATTCTGTTTATAACTTAGTTTCTTTTGTTGATGCTGATTTTAAGCCTACTGGATTTGAACAGAAACTTTCACTCATGCTTCAGTGTGTTATAAACAGGTTTTTCAGTATAAAACAGCAAAGTCAGGGATGTCCTCCACTTGCAAATTATGATGACTCACCAAGGACATTTCTGTAATCTTCAGTTTCATTCAAAAACACATTTCGAGCTCCTTTAGGCAAGAAGAAGGCACCTCTTGTCTTCCCTTAAAATGGAGAGAGACAATTAGTAGAGCCCTCTCTATTAAGAGTCTACAACAACTGAAGGTGTAGTGTAACAAGATAGCACATACAGCAAGATTTGGTGTGGTTATATGCATAATGGGGGTAATTCATGTTAAAATTACAATCTAAAAGTTAAATAAATAGATAGCAGAATAACTGGTGGAAGCATAAGCCATGATTAGCTTAGATATGCCTGACAGTTATATTAGTATACATTTTCCCCAATAACTTCCCTTACCAGTGGGAGAGTAATTATTTCCTTGTTTGAAAAAAAAATCAGCTATTTAAAGTAGCTTTACATTAAGTAGTGGTGATAACTGCACAATACCATTTCTGAATGTCTAGTCTACGCCCATTGTTAATGTTGGTTTCGTAACAATTAATGCAAATATGTGTTAGGGCAATTATGTATAAGTGCAAATGAAAACAACACATATTTATAATTGAATGCATTTTAGTACAACATCACTACACCAAATGCTAACTTTGCCAAGCTTCCCCCATTCCTTTTGGTGTCCATGTGTGCATGGCATAAGCACAAGAATGCACTCTGAAAAGTCCTACGTAAACTAATAGCTTCAGCGAAGGAAACACCTGTGGTCCCTACCTGGATGACTCCTGTATTATCAGTTAATTGACACGTTAATACACGTGTGATTTTCTCAACAATTCTATGATACGGAAGACATGGTAAATGGACTGCATTTGTATAGCGCTTTTATGCAAAGCGCCTTACAATGTTTGCCTCTCATTCACCCATTCACACACCGATAGCCGAGGTAACCATGCAAGACCCACTTGCTTGTCGGGAGCAATTTGGGCACCCGCGACAAGGAGGAGCCGAGGATCAAACGGGCGACCCTTCAATCACTAGGTGATCACCCTTCCACCTACGACATGCCGCCCAAAAATTTGCAATGACAAATTCTATTATTGTATTGTATTTCTAGGATACCAATTATTCAGTTTATTAGGTATTAGGTAAAACAGTAGACTTGCAACAAATCGTTGAAATAATATTAATCATTTTTTAGATAAATATTTTTTATTTTATTTTTTTTAATTGGCACATGGTAATAATTTTAATGGCTCATTCATGGAAAACTATTTTGACTGTGAAAAAGTCATCTACCCTTTGTATGGGTATGGGTATGAAGTCTTACCTGTTTTCTTGGGTGTTCGGGTAAAAGTCCCTTTAATGGTGCGACAGTGAGAGTTATGACCGCCACAAACCCCACATTTGTCCTCAACTTTGTTGGAGCCAATTTCTCTGTCACAACCAACTTTCTGAGTTCACAAAGACAAGAAAATAGATGTATATGAGCCTCAATATGAATCGTAGTATCGACAATTCATGCTGACATTCATTCAACTGAACTAGAGCTTGAATCGATCCTGAATTTTCCGCTTGAACCTGGCCCAGTGATTTCTGGGCCAGAAATTCACATACCATAAAATTTTGAGATAGGCCAAACTCTAAACTGTACACAATGTTTTTCTTTTTTTTTGTTTATCTTCTCAGACTTAAGCAGTTAATTACTTAAAGCTAACAATCATATAACAATAGACAAGATTCATTTGATAAAATCAAGCAACAGGGCAACAATAGGAAAAGCAATCTCATCCTTCGTACTTACATTGTTTCCATCCTTACCACACATTCTCCACGCACGCAGATGCTGTAGGCATCCTTGTAGGAACATCGTGTCCCGTCATGCACCAACTGCTTCATGTGAGTTACGGCTCCTGTCTCCTTTGACTGGCAGTGCAAGTGGCATCTCTTGTTGGCTTTAACAAAAACAGTATTGTTTTTACACTTAAAAACAATATTCACTTTTTTAAAGACATTTAAAGGTAGGGTTGGAGCGAGCAGAAAGTAAGCTGGATTTTAAAAGTATTACAACCCATAAAATCCCAGTCCCCTCCTTCAGTAAAGCCACGCCCCACGTGCACAAGTCCAGAGAGGTGTAGACAGAGGAGCACAGCAACAGTGCATCCTTTTCATCACAGCCGTATCCAACTAAAACTACTTTATGTCTCATTCATATTTTGCTCACATCCATAAGGTCACACATTCACACATGTGTAACTGCTAACACACACTCCTATGATCGTGCATTCACATTTTATTTGCTTGTTATGCTTTTAGTACGTGGGAAATCTACAAAATTAAAAATTTTAGCTATGAGATGCCAGATCCCCTGTCCTTATTATTCTTATTATCCTTAATATTTCACAAGCTATGTATGCATTGCTCTAAAATCAGAAGGTGCAGAATGTGGTAAATAGAACACAACACGGTGTTGACGTGTTTTCTTCAGGCTTACCATCAGGATGTTCATAGGGTATCCAATGGTGTTTGGTATTTTGTAATTCAAAGTGGGAGTTGTGGAGCTGGCACTGTTGGGCTCGGTAATCTTCAAAGTGCTTGGAGCAGTCTCCTGTGTTGCAGAGCTGATACTCATGGTTTACTCCTGTGCAGTCTTGACCACCATTTGAAGGTCTTGGGGAGTGGAACAAATCAAAAGAGTAAGCATTACTTAGAACCAACAAGATAAAACAAATCACATTCTTAAAGTGATGAAACCAAAGGATAGCTAGGTAATAGTATAGGTCTGAAATCAAAACAAATGCAAGTTTAAGAATTTTACAAAATTAAGCCTTCATTCATTTTTTTTTTTCAGTGTTTTTCAGTGTTTGGCATATACTGCTATGCTTATTATAGATACTTGGTGATGGTCAGACCTCTTCCCTACTCTTATCTCAAAATGCGTTTTGCTGGCAATTGCTGATACATTGCAGCAAGATTCTAATCATGTAAAATAGAACATTTCCATGCAAATTATCCTAAATTAAAGCTAATCCAAACACGTAAGGCAATTCTTTCCTAATGTGGAAAATCCTCTAAACAGCATAAAGTCTATAAGAATCATCAATCTCTATTATTTCCGTTCTCATTTTTAACAACCATTCATAGAGCCTCACTCAACAACACAAATGTTTTGCTCTGTTGGTTTCTCACGCTGGGTTGTTGCATTGACGTGTCCGGAAGCGAACCCCTGTTCCACAGGACCGTGAGCAGGAGCCATATTTGCTCCATGAGCCCCAGGCACCATCCTGCTTCAACTGATTTGGATTTTTCCACATACAGTAACCTTTGTAACACCACTGCAAAAGATCATATGGTTAAAGGTTAACACAAAAGTTCTCTAAATGCCAAAAATCATTATAAAAATCATTCTAAAGGAACGAAACAAAGGTTATATATAATACACCGAGTAAACTCACTTTCCCAGGAGCACACTGAGTACCATCAAGCGGTGGCCCCTTCTTGGTTTTGCAGAAATAGGGATTGTCTGGGTGACTGCACCACAACTGTTTACACGGATCAAATGTGCGAAACTGAAATACAGAAATTAAAAGTATGTGCTGAGGTGAGTGAGGGGATTGGTGTTTCAGATATTAGTACAAAATGTTCCTAAAACCTGTTTTACCAGTACTACCATCACTACTACTTGTAGTAGTAATAATAGTAGACGTAATCAGTGTTATAGTAGTGCTGATTATGTCTACTGTTATTACTACTGGATGTACTACTGCTACTAATAAGAGCGCTACACGTAGTTTCTACCAAATCTTCAGTTGTTATATCAAAATTTTGATTTATGCATTTTGATAACACTCATACAGGGTTCATTCACGACAATCATTTGTTTTATTTAAAAAAAAAAAAAAATCCATAAATTGCACTGGTAATGCTTATGTACTTAGCTGTACATAATAGCTTTTGCCACTTAGTTATATTAGGCATCACGCTGTAACATGCTAGGAAAGTTTAAGTGATATTGCTAGACTGCAAAAATAGAACTTGTTTCATCTCAATAGGTGAAAATCTGTATGATTTGGAGCATAAACCAGTAAGTCTGAACACTCTCTCATAGGATTTAGGGCATTAATTAATTACCGAGTGTGGTATATGCTATACAAGTCACAGATTTCATTCATGTAATATTGCAAATGACAACAAGATGACGCCAAAGATGGCAGCTTCATCGCAAGCTCTCCCGTGGAGAATAGCGTAGAATGCGTACAATGAGCTACTAAATACTTTCTATGAAATCATGACTTCAGTCCAAGTCCAGTCATAGACAATCAATCAGCCCCCAAAGTCTCTAAATCCTCTTTTTACACAAATCAACAAATATTCTGTCCATCACAGTCTATCCAAGGATAAGTGCAAAGACCCCTATGTTTTATTTCCAGACATAATTACTGGAATAAGGCTTGTGCAGGTAGGAGGGTAATGACTGAGGTTATACTCACTGAAGTGCAGATTTTATAGCCCACTCCAAAATCAAATCGACATTGCTCATCCATAGAGTAGTTGATGCCAGGGAGTTCTGGAAGCTGTGGCCAGTCATGTTTGAAGGGGTCATCCAGGAGACAGTCATATGAGCTGTCAAGATGAAAACAAAACACCAGAGAGACTGGTAAACCTAAATCTAAATCTGGAAAAAAGAAAACGAAGAAAAAAAAAAACATACCACCGCGCAATGCAACGCCAATTGTCAGCACAAGTGTCATGTCATTGCTATCATATCCCCCGGTTTCACGCCCAGCTCCCACATTGTGTAAAAAGCAAATACACTACCCATAATACCCATTCTTGCGTCCATGGGCATGGTGGTCCTAAAATGAAGCATTGTTGGTGCATGGCGTTCGTGACGCAGCAGAATGCGTCTAACCACGAGCGTGTACTCTGCGTGTTAGACACAGGCGTTGAGTATTGCATTTAATTTAGTATGTTGGGTGGCATGGCTTAGGTGGTAGGGTGGTCGCCTAGTGATTGAAGGGTTGCCGGTCGATCCCCGCCCGTCCATGTCGAAGGTCCCTGAGCAAGACCCTAACCCTGAATTGCTCCCGACAAGCAAGTGGGCCTTGCATGGTTACCTCGGCTGTCGGTGTGTGAATGAGTGTATGAATGGGTGAATGAGAGGCATACATTGTACAGCGCTTTGGATAAAAGCGCTATATAAATGCAGTCCAGTCCAGTATGTAAAAAAATTGTAAACTAAATAGAAAGCGGACTGAGTCACACACTGAGTCCAGTGTTATATTACACAATCTTGTGTTCCAATCTTGTGTCACGTGTTGACGACACTGTACGATCTCATCTCTGGAGATCACTTGTCAATTGTAGGGGTGATCAGTTCCCCTTTACCTTTATATAATATAGAGCTGGACACATTTCAAGACTCACAAATGGAATTCCACTGATAACAAGGTGGTCAGAGAGTTTTTTTATTGCAACATGAATGTTCCTCCCCAGAGTGCAAACTTCCATTAAAAGGCACAAAATCAATCTTTATCAATTTCCTTGCAAATAATCTACATGGAAAGTAACGCTTGGTGTGAAAAATTATAATTATCTTAAATTATCTATGTAAATTGGCCACTATTTTTGTGGATATGACTTTACACCGCACAAATGTGGGTGGATTGTGAAATACACATTTGTGGACGGTCTTTTGTGTGTTACAGCTAATAAATAGTGGTTGGTGGTTGAGTGGTGGTTCGGTGGTTGAGAGTCTCTCCCGCAGATGTTTCTGTTTTTCTGCCCAAGACGAAGTTTTCCTGTCTAGACTCCACGTTCTAAATAGCAATGTAAGACGTCCAAGCACACTTGGCCCTTAAAGGAAATGGTAGACGATGCTCTGATTGGTACAAATTATGTCCTAAAAACACAACCATGACTAATTAGGAGCTTAAATCCTATCCCTTTGCGCCTCACTTTGCACCGTGCGCCAGACTTTGTGCCATAGATGCCATAAAATGTTTGTTGATCTATCATTGAAATAAATCTAATGCTGTATGATGTTTTGCTGGGTGTTGCCATGGCATTACATGATTAAATTAATAAGCCAAAAGACCAGAAAAAGCCAGATTTCGGAAATAAGAAGCATATTGAAAAAGCCTGGAATAAACACTTTTCCCAAATTCCCCAAGTCAAACATTAAACTGCTGACGCTTGAAACTTTATTTGTTGATGAACATTCTAACGCTCACTATTGGTAATAATGTTACCTGTTGGGGTAAACATACTGTGAATTCATGACATAACTGACATATATAACAAGATTTTTTGTTTACTGATTAATGGCAACATTATTTCCAGCAAAATGTTTGTAGAACTGAGTTTTGACTCACTGGATATATCGCTTCAGCTCCTGTCCGCTGCACATGGACCAGTGGTAGCGATGGAAGGCTGCCTGCACCAGAGGGGCCATAACACTTCCCATCACTGTTTCATCCCCACAACGGTTTCCTTGGCCATCGTGCTCCATGCCCAACCTGTTCCCACAGATAGATACGAGGTCTAATTACAAAGCCAAGGTCTCTGAGACTTTGAAGTTGCAAATTTGTGAAAAAATAAAAAATAAATGGAAAAATGGTGTCATTCACACACGTCACTGCTGTGCATGATCATGTCTACATGAGACTCATGTAGCATTCATACATGTATAATCTCTCAGAGATGTTATACATGCGTGAATGTGCGATCTGAAAGAGCTGCTATGATTTGCCACAAAAAGTACGAGCCGGACCTGAAAAAGAAACCTGGAAAACAGCAGGAAGGGACTAATCTGTCTTTCCATGTGGCAATGCCACAATCCAGCCAGCAAATTTAAATGCGGACATGGTGATAACATATGATATTGAAGGCTTTTAAATAATTTGAAGTCCATGTCTGTCTTATTCTTATTCTTACATGTCATTTTACTAACAGCCACTCAAAGCTACTACTCACCCGCACCTGAAAGCTCTCTC
This sequence comes from Brotula barbata, assembly GCA_900303265.1. Taxonomy (NCBI): domain Eukaryota; kingdom Metazoa; phylum Chordata; class Actinopteri; order Ophidiiformes; family Ophidiidae; genus Brotula; species Brotula barbata. The sequence goes on along the minus strand of OMNV01009207.1, from coordinate 50,247 downwards.
AAGGCAAAAAGGTGGATAAACCGTAAAATTCATTCACCCATACACGTTGTCAATCACACACACACAGCACACCTCTGAAAGCATGCACACTCTACTAAAACCCCTTGTACCTAGCATAATTACATGTGTGAATGTGCAATCATAGAAGTGTAGATGAGGTGTTTTATGTGTGTGTGTGCAATTATACGTATGTTATAGTTGATACGTGTGTGTATGTGTTATCTGTGTGCGCGTGCTTTTAGTAGTATCCGTGTGCTTTTAGCAGCTTGTGTGTGAATGACATTTTATTTATCGTAAATTTGCAACATTATAATTTCAGATCTTTTTTTTCCATTCATCCTTCCATTGTATGACTCAGAAATTCAGAAGTTATATTTGGAAATGGATGTGATGCGCTCCTCTCCCCACAACTCTCTGGACTTGTCCTCCAGGAGAAGTCAGGTAGTCTGTACTTGTGTGTTTTTGGCACAAAAATAAGAAAAAAGAAAACCTACACATGTCCAGTTTCATGGGCGACAACAAAGGCAGAGGAGAAGCCATCTTCATGGTTGAGAGTGCAGCTTCGGATTGGGTGGCACATTCCTGTCACTGGAGCATAACCTGGAGGATGCAGCAGAATGGGAAAAGACAGTTTTAACAAAATCATTGTGGTTTCCAATTTATCTTTGTGTTTCCACAGAACAGCAAAGGTCACAAGTACCACAGAATTACTGAGTTTCTGATCAGTCAAATCCTTTTGATTTGTGCCAGAGTGACCATATTGATTCATTCAGCATTGTATACAACTAACTGGAACAAAAGTGAATTCATGCATAAGTGTATCCAGATATCTAACTTGCAGCTTCTTAAACCTGTTGCCACTATAATATAATACATATAATTTATAATCACTTTACTTACTGCGGTCTGGAGATATAGATAAATCAAAATTTGTACAAACATAAGTTTTTTTTCCCCATAATTGATAAACGTCAAGCAAATACAGAGAACCGGAAGCTACTTCCCCTGTCAATGGATGGTGGAATCAGTATGATGGTTTTTCTTGCAAGGTTTTTCTATCTTCTGCAGAATCTTCCTTTACCTGTGACCTTTTTTGAACATAGGCGATATTACTCCCCACATATCAAAAGATGCAAAAACCCACAGTGAATTGAGGTCTATGTCATGCATTCACACTCTCAGCCTTGTACTGTACATCTACTAAAACACAGTCATCACACTCACACAGTCATGAAAACAGTACCACATTTTATAGACCAAAAACGTGTATAGCAGAAAAGAAAAACACACTAAAAAAACAACAAAAGACAGAAATGAAAACAATTTAAATGTGCAAGAAATGTAATATGTACCTTGTTACTCAAAATTCTATTTAGATGAGATTTTTTCAATGTGTTTTCAAAGTTATTAGAGATGCTGGTGACATCAAACATCAAACAACTCAGTGAATTCCAGACATGAAGACCATTAAATTTGATGAAAAATTAAAAAACTTATCTGATTGAGATATTAAGAATATGTACCATCCCAAACAATGTTGCAATCATTGATATATGGATAAATATAATACAGAGTTAGAAAATAAGAAAGATGAGTTAGTGAATCACTTTCCTCAATATTCAAATCATTTTCACTGACCTTTTACAATTATTTTCAATATGTTTTTTCCAAGTTTATTCATTCATCTACAGAACCTCCAAAGAAATTTGTAAATGGGGCTTAAAACATTTTTGTATTATTTATCAATATTTTAGCATCATCTTTAGAATATCTCGTATTTTTGTGGCAAAATATCATAAATTGCGATTTTGCAACCTATTCTATCACAAGAGCCATTTTTGAATAAAAAAATCAAAAATAAAAAGCCCAATCTGTTTTGAGCCACATGTCATATTTGATCCTTATACTATTAAGTCTGAATTTTCCTATGAACACCAGTGATATCTTTAAATGAGCATTCATTGAAGTTTTTGTCACAATGGTGCCAGCAGCAGGATCAGCACCTTGGAGAGCGCCATGGTATTTACCACTTGACATGTGGCTACTCTGCATTGGGCTATTTATGAAAATTTGGTACTTAAACTTTGGTTAGAATAAACCACGTTTTGTTGCATTTATTAAAATTCTTACTACAACAAAGAAAAAAGTATATATAGTTTTTGTTATTTTTATCTGGGGATGCAATTACCAACAAACCACAAAAAAACAGGAAATCAAATGGTAATGTGTGCAAATGAATAAAAAAAAGTTGCAACTTGAGTAATAAATGAAACATGAAGCAGCCCAATTGCTTTAAAAAATGTGCAAATAAAAAAATAGGCCTTCATTAAATTCATTGAGAGTCCAGTTGTATGACAACATATTGGGACATTGTGGGTAAAATAATACAGAGCCAAATTCTCTGAGATAAAATGGTGGCAAATTTGTGACAAAAAAACTCAAATAATCTCTGAGATTACAAAGTGGCAAATTTGTGACAAAAAAAACTTGTGTTATTCACACACACAATCAATATTGCAATCATATATGCAATACCTACCATGTGCATATGGCATATGATTGCGCATACACACATATACAAACCTTTTGCATACATATGATCATACATACACACATGTGTAATCTCTTACATACATTTAATTGTGCATTCACACATTTATAACCTCTCACAAACGATTGCGCATACACACATATATAACCTTTCACATACATATGTTCAAGCATACACATGTAGAACCTCTCACATACACTAATGATTGTGCATACATACATGTATAACCTATCTTACTACGATCACACATTCACACATGTATAAACTCCCATGTACCTATGATCATGCCCGCACACAAGTACAAGGTTTTTTAACCGTGTGTGTGCATGTATTCATGTGTGTGTGTGTGTGTGTGAATGATTGAGAGCATTTTTCTGAGTTTTTCTGTTTTGTGGTGGGCTGTAGATGTGTGTCGAAGGCTATTACATACAACACGTCTATGTGACTGGAGTGGAAAACTATAAATACATTTGGTCTATATATTTACAATTTGAGAAAGTAGGAAGGACTTTAGGCCTACAACAATGATAAATTCTGATTTAAATTTAAACAAATGACTGTTATTCATTTCCATATGATCTAAAAAGGCCACAGGGAGCCACTGGGTAGGGGGGCACAGGGTGTGAAAATGACAACTGCCTCTGAGAGTGTTGGGTATGACCATTTCTGTGTTTGAACTAAGGAAACACAACCTTAAAGCCACCATTTTCTCTGGTTGCTTCAACAAGGGAAAGGGTGCACCCTGCCCCCCTCTTTTTACAACAAGGTGAAATAGTTGAAATTCCCTGACCTGAGAAGCCAAGCCAGCCCACTTTCAATGGCCATTGGTCAGTTTGACCTAACTCAACCATCAGGTCATTCAAACCAGAGACTTGGCCATCTATCTTATCTTTCTTTCCTCTTCTTTCTCTTCTCCTGTAGCCCCACTCCTCAAGGGCTCTCTCCTTGAGCTCTCTCCATTTGACTCCCCTCTTACTGCGGGCTCCCCTACCCCTTCAGGGCTGCTGACCCCTGGAGCCTTTGTCCACCACTTGAGACCTCCAGCGAGCCACATGCTTCAGTGTGTCCTGCTCGACTGGCAGACACATCAACTTTCAAGTTTGGCGCCAGCAGCTTCGACCAGATCAAACAACTGATGTAGGCAACATAATTCCCTGCCAGGAACAATATCAGAGGGACCTGTTTCCTCCCACACCGGACCGGACCACAAAGCCAACGGCATCCCGGACGGTGAAATCCAAAATATACTTCAACCATTTCCAAGACTGAGGTACTTTTGGTGTCTGAGGCAGAGTTACGTAGTCAGTATTCTATTTTGGTTGCACTGCTTAGTAACTTTAATTGTTTTGTTGATGTTTTATTAT
>OMNV01009207.1:19036-46312 GCA_900303265.1 Brotula barbata | reverse complement strand
AAGGAAAGAAAGAAAGACAGAAAGAAAGAAAGAAAGAAAGAAAGGAAGGAAGGAAGAAGGAAAGAAAGAAAGAAAGAAAGACAGAAAGAAAGAAAGAAAGAAAGAAAGGAAGGAAGGAAGAAGGAAAGAAAGAAAGACAAAAAGAAAGAAAGAAAGAAAGAACAGAAAGAAAGAAAGAAAGAAAGAAAGGAAGGAAGGAAGAAGGAAAGAAAGAAAGACAAAAAGAAAGAAAGAAAGAAAGAAAGAAAGAAAGAAAGGAAGGAAGAAAGAAAGAAAGAAAGACAGAAAGAAAGAAAGAAAGACAGACAGAAAGAAAGAAAGAAAGAAAGAAAGAAAAAGAAAGAAAGAAAGACAGAAAGACAGAAAGAAAGAAAGAAAGAGAGAAAGACAGAAAGAAAGGAAGGAAGAAGGAAAGAAAGAAAGAAAGAAAGAAAGACAGAAAGAAAGAAAGAAAGGAAGGAATTTAATTGATCCCCATAGGGAAATTAATTCTCTGCATTTTCACCCAACCTCTATGAGGAGCAGTGGGCAGCAAAACATGCAAACACACACAAAGTCTTGGTCAGGGGCGATGGCAGGAGTGATTACCCTGACACACAGAGATAGACGGCACGTGTTCTGATGGCTATTCTTGAAACAGGGACAATATGAAGCAGGAGGAAGACACGTCCCAGTCCCTCCTCATCTCCAGGGACTGTAGTTAGGCTTTCCTACTCTCCCTCGCTCATTATGTTGAAGGGCTCACCTAAGGCAATAAAACACAGCTGCTCTCTTTGTGTCATTGCATGACTTTGTGTGTGAGGTTAAGATGTAATCTGTCAGCTGGCAAATGAAACTGGCTCCCTCCACATTCACTCAAATGTGGTATTTTAGTTCTATTTAGTTCTGGAAAGGAGACTCAGACCTATAGCCGAACCTCAGATTCAGGAGAAGCACTGCGGGTTCCGTCCTGGTCGTGGAACAGTGGACCAGCTTTTCTCTCCCGCACGAGGAGGGGCCGTGGGCGCGTGCCCAACCAAAAGGCTCACTGTGGGAGACGATGCAGGAGTATGGGGTAACGGGGCCTTTGTTATGTGCTATCTGGTCCCTGTACAGCTGTGTTTGCATTTTCGGACTCCGCCAAGGCTGCCCCTTGTCACCAGTCCTGTTCTTCATGGATAGGATCTCAAGGTGCAGTCGGCGAATGGAGAGTGTCCAGTTCGGTGACTCAGAATAGCATCTCTGTTGTTTGCGGATGACGTGGTTCTGATGGCTTCATCAGACGGTGATCTTCGACGCACATTGAGCTGGATTGAAGCCGAGTGTGAAGCGGCCGGGATGAGAATCAGCACCTCCAAATCTGAGACCATGCTACCCTCCTGAAAAAAGGTGGAATGTTCCCTCTGGGTGAGAGTAGTGCCACTGCCTCAGGTGGAGGGTCTTGTTCACGAGTGAAGGCAGGATGGAGCGTGAAATGGATAGACGGATTGGGGCAGCGTCTGAAGTCCTACGGACGTTGTACCGAACTGTTGTGGTGAAGAGAGAGCGGAGCCGGAAGGTGAGGCTGTCAAATTACCAATCGATCTACGGTCCTGTCCTCACTTATGGTCACGAGCTTCGGTGACCGAAAGGACGAGGTCATGGATACATGTAATGAGATTCCTCCGTAGGTTGTCAGGCCTCACCCTCAGGACAGGGTGAGAAGCAGAGATATCCAGGAGTCAGATGAGGTGGTGCGGGCTCCTAGTCGGGATGCCCCCCGGTCGTCTCCCTAGGGAGATATTCCGGGCACGTCAACTTGGGAGAAGGCCTTGAGGAAGGCCTAGGACACGCTGGAAGGATTACATCTCTCAGCTGGCCTGGGAACGCCTCGTGATCCCCCAAGATGAGTTGGAGGACCTGGTCGGGGACAGAGAAGTGTGGGCTCATCTGCTCAGTGCTGCCGTCGCGACCCGGACCCGGATAAGCGGCTGAAAATGGATGGATGGAGGTCTCCGGGGCCCCCCTCACACTTGTGAGTGTTTGGGCCTATACCCCAAGTTGTTTAGGTCTTTATTTTCTAGATATGTGGCCCTCCTATGCACTTCCTATCAACTACCAGGACTTCATCCAGTCGCCATCGCAGCCGGATGCTGTCTCCTCTCCAGACTAAATCTCTACATCTTTGTTGTTTCATGTTAGGACTCCGATTCTTTGTGCTGTTTCTCCTCACGTTACATTGTTGTTGTCAATTAATTTATCCCATGTGGTTCCTATTGCACATCTGGCCACTCCAGGAGAGGGAATCTCTCTCTGAATAGCCTCTCCCAAGGTTTCATCCTTTTTTTTCCCTTTATGTTCAGGTTTTTGAGGAGTTTTTCCTTGTCTTCTTCGACAGCTTTGGGCTGGGTTTAGGATCTGTTGTCATGATATGGCTCCGTAAAGCCCTCTGAGACGGTGTATGTGATATTGGTGCTGTACAGATAAACTTGACTTGACTCGACAGACATAGTTCTAACATTCCCCGGGAAGGCGTCCTGACTTGGGCCTGGCTTTGGGTTTCTCTGTTGTTTCCTGCAATCTCTATAAGATAAGAAAATGAAATGTGGGAATACAAAGCGTAAACACAGGCAGCGCAGTAGCTTCAGAATGTATGAAGAATGTAATCCACCCTGACAGACAACATTTGGATAAAGTCTGACACACACCTGCAACCTGTTCTCGTAACACAAGCCAAACAGGACTCAACAGACGCAGTGCATGTTTCCACATTGGAGGGTTGGAATCGGATTTGGCTGTAGTGTGTGTAAAGTAAAGATTGGGGCCAGAGTGTTGCTCCAAACTCCCCCTGGCAGATCACTGGTAAAGATGACTGAGGTCTCAGTCACAATGATGTTGGGAGTGTAAAAAACCTAATAAGAACAATGGCCCATCAGAAACTTATATTCAGTTGGCCAATCCAACGGCATGGCATCAATCCACGAATCCCGCTGGGATTTCATTAAATATCGTTCAGCAGTGTCGTAAGGAGGATCGGCCTCCCTGGATGTCCTCACTGTGATCAGACTGATCACACCCTGCTTTAATGCATGGTCATGATTTCCTCCACATTCACATTGATATGGTATTTTAGTCCTGTTTTTGGTTTCATGAGCATCCCCGGATCAATTTTATATCGAGATCAACCACAATCTTACCTGGTCTCTACCTAACCTAACATACAGCACATTAATGACAGCTACTTCAATCTTACTTTAACTGCGATTTACAACAAGGAAGGTATATTCCTGTTTTAGTAAAGTTAAGTAAAGTAGCTCATTTAAGGACTACGGCCTTAATTTGTAGTATGTTTCCAGGCTGCTGTAACCGAAGTTATGACTCGTGTGTGAAGTGATGTAATCTGCAGTCAGACGTGATTGGACCTGTAACAGGGGGGCTGTTTTCTGATCTAACCTAGTTGGCATTCCCTTCATTTCACATTTAACCAAGAAGAAACATTAGGCAGATTATTATTATCATTCAACCATCATAAATTTTCAAGGCCTCTTGGGAACGCTGTTATTGTAGCCACATCTCGTGGCCTTTTAGTCATCATGAATCACTAGTCTTCCTCTGCTCAGCGTAACACCTTATCTCCATTTCTCTCACTCTCGTTTTGAGTGTCCTCGGCCATTGTTCTCCTCCACAAAACACCACTGGCATTTGACATTAATATTCATTGACTTTTTTCACTGAAGATTGAACTTTTGCCTGCTATGATGAAATAATAATCATAAAAAAAAACCTTTAAGAACAAGTGAACATAAACGTGGCATTTGATTTTAAAATAAAAATGTGTTTTTAGCAAGATGGTACCATCCAGTGGTATCCAGTGGTGGGCCGTCGGGTCCATCAAGTCCTTCTCTGCTGGCCTAAACACTATCAGAAGCTCTGACCTACATTTACAAGCTAAATTCTAATATTTGTTCCATGAAATTGTATTAATTTATTCCCAACAGTCTATTCTCTTCATTTCGTAGCGTTTCTCTTGGCTGCACTGCTTCCAGCACGTGTATGTGGATGTTTAGATTTTTTGTCCAATCAGATTTCAGCCTCTATGTGTTGCCATGTCAATCTAATCTGCCCAGGGCCTTCAGAATCAGAAGTGCTGGCCCATTTTACTTAAAATATATTAGCAATTGGACTGTTTCTTTAACCAATCAGATTTCAAATTCGCCTCACGTCAGCATTTCTCCGTCCTCTGACTGGTTGATCAGAGCAAAACTGTTACAGCGAAGTTCGACTAGCGATCTGCACACATTAATACAATTGAGAATTTTATACACCGACAACAGTTGATGGAGGAGGAGAAATGACTTGGTCTTGGACATACTTAAAAATCAATTTTCAAGGCGGACTTTTCCAGAAAAGATAGACATCGTGAGGAGAGGTCGACCCACCCCGAAGCTAAGCTACCTTGTCTCAGCCCAGGAAAGGGTTTGTTCGCCACTTCCAGACCAGTGCCTACAATCGGTACCACTGGCTTACAGCCTCTGAGGAGCGTTGCAAATTTTACTGCTGGGAATGCCTGTTATTTGCAAGTGATCCACTTGGTGTTTGGAGTCACAGAGGGTTTGCAAACTTGAGTTGTTTAACCAAGGCAGCGGGGCGACACCAAGCCACGGCGAGGCACTTGCAGGCTGTGGTGTATTTGAGAACGTTTGGGGATGCCAGAGTTGATCTCCAGCTCAACGAACAAGTGCGCAGAGAAACGGAGCTCCACAATGAAAAGGTGTAGAGGTGTGTAGAGGTTTGGAGTTGTCTTAACTGGGTTTCTTGCTTTAGTAAAAATGGTATTCACCCTCAATACGCGAAATGCCTCTCTCTCTGTAATGCCACGCCTTGTTATATTGCGTTTTTGTATAGTATTGATGGTTTCTATAATTGCGACGTGATAGTGGTGGTATTAAGAAGTGGATTAAGACGGGTAAGTCCCCACTGAAGGCCCAGGTACCAAATGCACGGCCCGCCACTGCATTTCAAGGATTTTATGGACACATACTGGGCTGGTATTGTCAATTAGTTTTAAATTTACTTTATTTATGTCATTTCAGGTGGTTATATTTACAGCATATTTCATATATTACCTGTGAACAGGGATATTGTTTATTAATGTTTATTTCAGTTTGTGTGCACTAAGTGAAAGAGGTCAGGTTTATAAGGTTATCCCTGTTTGTGGATACTGTTCGGATGTCTCAGGGATCATCTATGTGTATTTTGCTTAAAAAAAACAACTTCTTACATAATCAGGTGTATTATTATTATTATTATTATTACATTTTAAAATGCATTCTAATTTATGTTGGCTAGGAATAATATTAATTCCACTTGAAAAGAGACTTGATTTTTACTGTGGGGGGAAAAAAAAGTAGATATCGGTATCGGCCATATGAGTTGTAATATGTCGGCACATCGGATATCAGCAAAAAATCCAATATCGTGCATCCCTAGTTGGAACCATGTGCAGGTAGAGCTAAAAGTCAACTTTTGTTCATTTTCCTTGACACAGTCCTTTGTGAATGATAACTGTGTTTGGAAATCCAAATCACTCACCATAAAAGTAGACACATCAGTGTGATGCATCTGATGTTTCTGGATTTCAGCACATCAAGCATTGTATATTTCTTGTTTGAAGACAAACCTGGCAGCTACAACCAATGAAACAAGAACATCAGCCAAAAAACAAACAAACAAACCCGGCAAAAATACAGATAACTCATCAATTGGATGATTGTTTTGATAAAAGTGAGAATTCTCTAGTTTTCTTGCTGAAAAAGAATCAAAATTGACGATTTTCCATAGTAATTTTATTGTAAACGAAAATTTTAGTTTTCACATACATCTCCATGTTGCTTTTTTCATAAATCAAATGTCGGACTTGATATTCCCTGGAAAATGATGCTGGCAGTCTGATGACATCATTGATTTTCAGTGACATATAAGGAGGAGTTGCAGAGGTAAATCTATGCTCCATTGGAACAACTTGATCTAAAATGGTTTGTGCCACCTGGATTGAATTAGAATTTTCTTCAAATAATGATATAAAAATTTAAATAAAACAAATAGAAACATACATAAATGCATATTGAAGCCACGGAATACAATTACAATTATCTCTAATTCATCTACAAAACACCATACCCAGTTTCAAAATCAAATTTTTTTTTTTTTTTTAAACCTTTTAGTCTTCACCTCTCTGTGACAGTTCAATTTGCATGGAATTATGCTTTATGTATTATGATTGTTTGGCAACCTGCTGTTATTACACCCACTACCAATAGATGTCAGTAATGAGAGGGAATAAAATACAAATATAAAGATTTGGGGCCAAAGATTTGAAAAGTACTGTTTTATTGGGGTATTGTGGAAAGCTCACCTCAGACTTTTTGAAGATTACAGGTGGAGCCTGGACTTTGTTTTTCCTTGCAGCCTCTCTCAGGATGATCTCAGCCTCCTCCAGCTTTCCCTGAGTGAACAGCCAGCGAGGCGACTCTGGGATGAACCTGCACAGTCAACGCAGATTATTAGTTATTCAATCAAAGGTCTATATTCTTCAATCTTACTATACTGGAAATCTATAAGTTATGAGGAACGCACCACCACAAAGGGATGTAGATGACAGACAGCGTGGACAAGACAGCGAGAAGAGTCCTCCATTCTCTAATGCCATATGCAATCCAGGGTAAGGTCATGTACCCGATGCAGTAAAAGAGGAAGGCCCCGAGTGTAGTGAAGACCACGCGCATCGTCTTACTCAACACCTCTGTTCCTGTTCAACACAACATTGGACATCTTTAATGATGACCGTGGTGCAAAACAAAATAAATGAGCTTAAAGGTGGACACAGGGTACAATAGAATATTAAATATGTCTGTTTTCCCACCCAGCACAAAGGCAGATATGTAGAGGGAGATCTGAGAGGCTCCAACGAACAGGAAGATGATGCAAAACATGGTCCATGACTGAGAGAAGGACTGGAGGAGGACCGAGAAAGACTGGATCGCCAGAGAAATAAAAACAATCTTCTTCCTTCCAAACCTGACAAGGAAATAAATAAATATCATTTCAGAGCCTATTAGAAAAAAAAAGCTTTGTAGTACATCAATGATGAAAACAACATGTGAGCATGAACGATACATTAAACAGCTTTAACTTTCACAGTCGTCACCTTCAGGTCAATTCCTCTCTTATTTGAACTTGTGGCATTTCCTTTTTTTGAGTGAAAAACATTAACTGATGACATAACATGGGGACATTAGAGGAACAGGTCACATGGTTTCTTAATTCAAAACACGTGAGGAGGAGCCTGGGTGGGGGTTTGTCTGGCTCTTTCTACGAAACTTGGGTCTGAGGAACCACTATCAGCGGCACGATCACATACTATTGTGGCGCTCATTTACTTGTGAACCTTGACAGATGTAGGTCATTGTCGTTGTAAGCCAGAACATTATGGAGATCCCTGCTGTGCACTTAGACCCTAAGGATCTCACACACACACACTCATGCTGAAAAGCCTCTAACATCATAATTGAAAATCATGAAACATGCTCTGAGTCACTCTTAATCGTCAAATCCTAGAACAAAATGAAAAATGTGTAAAAAACACTCAGACAGGGTACAGTTGTAACCGCAGACTCTCTGAATTTCACCTTTGCTCACAGTTTCCATTGACTCTCTTCTTCAATAGTGCTTGGATAAAATCTATAAAGATGGTCCACTACTCCTGAAGAAAGCATTTCTGTGCTCACAAACCAACTTCTCATCTAAAATACACCACATTTTTCATATTTGATATTGGTAACTATCAGACTTATGAGAACTAAATATGGGAAAACAATGAAGATGTCATGTCAGTCATTCAACAGTTGTCCTGATCATGAACTCTACAGAGGTTTGAGCAGCTCATTAGTTTGTAATCCTTACTTTTCAAAGTGCTCACTTACATTTCTCCAACATATACCAATATTTTATATTAGGGACACAATGCAATGCACACAAGTCGTACACGATTAGATTTTTATGATGTGTGACATACCTGTCAGACAGCTGGCCTGAGACTAGGGATCCAAACAGGTATCCCACAAAGAGAGCCGAGGATGCAAAGGGAACTTTCCACTTGTTGTCGCAAACAAGATCCCACTGTCAGATGATAGGACACGTATTAAAAATAAAGACGAGGAAACAAACATAGCAAAACTTTCCCCGAGTAAATTTCTTTCTAAATTTCTACACACACGCAGACTGACCTCAGTGACGATGTTGGACTTGTAGATGTCTCTGTTGTACTTCCATCCATCCAAACAGCCCTCCTGGTCCAGGTCAGTGAGGTTGACGTCCCTCCCTGGAAGGAACCCTCCAGCAGACAGGTTTCTAACCTGATCCAGTCTGTATCTACGGCACTGAGCCAGCACCTCTTCACCACCCACCTCTGTGGAGGGAATGATGGCCTTTCTCCACTCCTCCGTCAGGTTGACCTCCGGAATGAGACACTGGTGTGGCGGAACAGCCCCGACAAACACAAAATAAAACCCATTAAATCCAGTTGAAACATACATGGATGTTAGAAGGAAGAATATGTTCCAGTAGTAAGGCCCGGTCTGGCCCAGGAACGCCGTGTCTTCATCAAAGTCCCCCATTCCTCCTCAGGATATGAGACTGCGTGCTGCCTAAAGTCTAAAGAGCCCACTGTGGGGTTGAGCACACTGGTCCCTTGGAGGGACGGAGTCACAACTGAAAAACTCCACTTTCAAGTCTTAAACCTCCTGTGAAGAGAACAGCTGTCAAACCACTATTCACCCCATTCACCCCATCACACTGCTTTCAAAAGCATTAACTTAACCCTTCATTCATTCTGATTTGCTTTGATCAATGAAATGATCATAATGATCAACAGCTTCAGAATGGCCCCACCATCTGCCCGTCCTCCGCAGCAAGAGGGCTAAAGTGCTTTTATTCTCTGAACAACATTCCACACAGTTAAATACCCCCAAAGACGTGCACGTGCCTGTACTCTAAATGTCGCTAATCAGCAATAAGGCTCACTTTGCACTTAACTTCACAGGAAATCAGGCCTGCTTGTGAACACACTTCAACAGTTATGTATGTAAAGATTGAGTTCTCAACATTTGGTATTCATTCAGAACAAAACAAATGTGTCCTTTGTTTATATAAGCAGCTTGTTGGTTCATGGCGATTTTAAGATACTTTTGCACCACCAGATTATTTACATATTTGGAGGCTTTGTGCTAGAAGTCGGAGGCGTTTTTTCTTTTCCGCTACATTTATCTGATAACCATAGTAAGCAGTCATTCAGTCGATTCTGCATAGAAAAGCAAACTTTTCATTCTTTCATTATCCCATTCATCCTTTTTCTCCATTGTCGGTCCATCATTCGGTGATCTGAGTGACCAAAGTGTGACAGAGATATTACAGAATATAAAGAGTGTCGTGTTTTTCTTCTGGATAATGAATTGTTTTGGATCTCCATTCAAAAGAAGATGAGCTATGGAGTCATGTCCTGATTTCTTACTCCAAAGCAACAAAATAACCAATTATTACTATTATTTTCTGTCTTGAAAACTAACTTTAAAAACACAGAGGTGCAACCAATAGATAACAGCGTGTTACAGTAGATCTTGTAATCATGTATCTCAACTTGACATTAACTGATCAGTTTCTATCCTCCCTTATATCAGTCTTCTTTCCTTCTTTAATTAGTTTAAGGGACAGCGTCGTCTCCAGTCCTCTGATCACACTGTTTGAGTCATTTGTTTACATTTAGATTTGTGATTTTAAGGAAGTGATTAATCTCCCAGTGCCCACTGTAGTCAATCAGGAGTAGATTGCTCTTCTTTAGTAATCTCAGAAACATCAGCTGATGCTTTGTTTCACACACCATGTGACAGTGTGTGTGTTTGTGGATGGAGGTAAAATGAGGTCTCTGTAGAAGAAAAATGTTTGTATCAGTCTGGTATTTTCCCATGCAGCTGTTGTTTCCCAAATAGCAGTGACGAACAGTGATCCATATGCATCATACACCGCCTTTGATTTATTTTTGTAAAAAACAAGCAAACAAAAAAGTAAATATGGATAAGCTGGGATCTAGACAGGGATGGCAACTGGTCAGTAAGTGTTTGCATATCTTGTTTCTGGTTAGTTTCTGATTTAGGCTGTGACAGGCTTTGTTGTGGCTGAGCACCTCGTGGTTTCACTCTCCGTTACGATGGGTGTGTCAGCTGACGCGGGTCACACCCTCTATCTGTTCCTTGGTTTTGGTGGAAATCGGAAAGGGGCGGTCTCAGCCTTGGTAAATGATTGAGCTGCGATTGGGCCTTCCTGGGTAGAGACCTGCGAGTCTACCTGCGTGCTTTAAACAACTACTCATCTTTTGAATACCATGAAGTCAGCATTACCACTCCTATAAAACTATTTATGGTTATCATATATCGCCCACCAGGGACACCAGGGAACTTCGTAGTCGAACTGGACATGCTACTCTCAGCCTTTCATGAAGATGGAACACTGCTAATTATCATGGGGGACATAAACATCCATCTAAATAAAACTCAAGCAGCTGACTTTCTTTCATTTCTATCCTCATTTGGCCTCAAACAGGTCTCCACCGCTCCCACACACAAAGCAGGCAATATTCTTGACTTCATTTTAACCTGAAACTGCTCCACGGCGAATGTGACTGTCACACCCAAGCATCTGTCAGACCATTTCTTCATTCAGTTCACGGCTGACCTACCGGAACCTCCTCCTGCTCCTGCACAAATGATCTCCTACGGGCGAAATATCCGGTCCCTCTCACCGGCACCTCATATGAGGTCTCGGCTACCATGGCGCCTTATAATGAATTCTCCTCTCTCCATGTCAATGATGCCACAGACATCCTCTGCTCATCTTTACCGGACTCGCTAGACCAGGGGTGTCAAACATACGACCCGCGGGCCAGAACCGGCCCACCAAAGTGTTCGCTTTGTCTCCGCTCTTCGCGTTCCACTCTTCCTGCGCACGCTCTGAAACGGGCAGGGCTCAGAGCATCAGAAAGAAAATGACGCAGATCAAGGGACTACCAGAATCTCCTATCCACATTCTCTTCCCAGCCAAAAAAGGCCAGAATCATTTATTATCAAGAGAAAATCAACAACACCAAGAATGCTCAGAAATTATTTTCAGCTTTTAACTCCTTCCTCAACCCTCCACCACCTCCACCCTCAACTTCGCTCACTCCAGACCTTTTTGCATCACACTTTACTGATAAGGTTTCGGCCATCAGTAATCAGTTCCCTGAGCCTGTCCAACTCAGCAGGGTCTTATTCCCCTCATTTAGCAACGTCACAGAGGAGCAAGTCTCCAAACTTATTCTTGATTCTCGTCCCACTACCTGTATGTTGGACCTCATACCATCAAACCGCTTGCAGGCCATCACACCCATATTGATCCCTGCAGTCACACACATCATCAACACCTCACTTACAGCGGCTGTATTCCCCACAGCCTTTAAACAGGCACAGGTCACCCCCCTACTAAAGAAACCTACACTTAACCCATCTCAGGTTGAAAATTATAGGCCGGTTTCACTCCTATCCTTCTTGTCTAAAACACTTGAGAGCGCAGTGTTCAAGTCTCTGAATTTCTCTCTGAGAACAAATTGCATGACACTAACCAATCTGGCTTCAAAAGCAGGCACTCTACTGAGACTGCACTGCTGTCAGTAGTGGAAACACTGCGATCAGCTCGAGCAGCTGTCCAGTCCTCCGTTCTAATACTTCTCGACTTATCTGCTGCCTTTGACAAAGTCAACCACCAAATCCTCCTCTCCACATCGTCCACACAGCTTCTCAGGATCTGCCCTGCGCTGGTTTGTGTCCTACCTCTCAGGGAGATCCTTCAGAGTGTCCTGGAGATGGGAAGTGTCCAAATCCCACCACCTGTCCACTGAGATACCTCAAGGGTCTGTGCTTGGTACCCTTCTCTTATCAATCTACACCACCTCTCTTGGAGCAGTCATCCACTCAAACGGCTCCTCATACCACTCCTACGCTGATGATACCCAGATCATTCTATCATTCCAGCCAGACGACCCCACAGTCTCGGCACGAATATCGGCATGCCTCACTGATATCTCGGCATGGATGAAGGAAGGCCACCTTCAGCTGAACCTGCCAAAGACTGAGCTCCTTGTCTTCCCAGCCTGTCCCTCTGCACAACAAAAGATCAGTATCCAGCTAGACTCCGCAAAGCTAACTCCATCACAATCTGCCAGAAACTTGGGAGTCATCATTGATAACCAACTAACCTGTAAGGCACATGCGTCCTCTGTGACACGATCATGCCGCTTTGTGCTATACAACATCAGGAAAATCAGACCATATCTGTCCGAACATGCAGCACAACTCCTGGTCCAGACTCTTGTAATCTAACGCCTAGACTACTGCAAATCCTTACTGGCAGGACTCACGGCATGCACCCTCAAGCCTCTGCAGATGATCCAGAATGCGGCGGCGCATCTGGTCTTCAACCAACCCAAAACTGCACATGTTACTCCGCTGTTCATTTCACTCCACTGGCTCCCAGTTGCTGTTCGCATCAAGTTCAAGTCCCTGATGCTCGCCTACAAACAGCAACCAAAACTGCTCCCACCTACCTGAATTCCCTCATTCCGGTCTATGCTCCCTCCCTCTCTATCTCTAAGAGAAGACTAAAGACCCAGCTCTTTAGGGAGCACCTTCTCACAACATAAACTGTACATATATGCACTCCTTGTCTTGCCTCCTTGTACTGCCTGGTAGCACTGCCTTGGAGCAACTTGGTCCCTTGGACCAGAACCTGAGCCTTGTGGCACTTATTGTCATTGTTTTTACTCAATAGATCCTTGCTTGTGTTTTTGTAGTTCTCATATGTAAGTCGCTTTGGATAAAAGCATCTGCTAAATGTGAATTGTAATTGTAATGTAAAAATGCAAAAAAACCACAACTTTCATTAATTCATGTTGTCCCTGTATTAGAATATACATAGTTGTAAACTATATTATTCAATAAATCTGTTGTATATCCTACAATTTATTACAAAAATGAAATATGAAAAAAAAGTATTTCAAAAAGAATCTCCCAGATTCAGCTAAATACACATGTGTGTCGCATCAGAGAGGATATCTACAATGGAGCGGGAACCATGTGGTGGATTATTTTTACAATAAAAATATGGAAAAATGTACAATGCACATTTTATTCATGTTCAAAATATTTAATATGACATTAATGGGCAACAGTGGCCAGCAGCTAATGGTGTACTACAAACAACTCAGAAATATTGTTCTTAAAAACAAAGACATTACATAATCTTTTAAATAAAGGTTTTATGGTTGAATCAAAATCTACTTTCGTATTTTCACAATGCAAAACAGTGTATTCTATTTTTATAAATTTTGGGCTCAGTAATATGTAGTTTGTTTTGATGGATTTACAACATTTGCTACGCAAATATTTTGTACCAAAATAGATTTTTGTATATTTGTACCCATTCTTGCATACAACATTTTATTGATCAACTCATACTGGTTTTGAGAGGCAAGAAAAAAAGTTTTCCAGATTTTTTTTGAAAGTGATTCATGCTGTAGTACTAAAAACATTTTTTGTCAGTTTGTAAAAAGTTTATTATTGTAGTACCCATTTTGGCCACAACGGTGCACGACTAACTTATGCGTGATTTTGCATGAAAAACTTAAGCGTATCTCAAAAACAGTTTTTTGCTTGCCTCTCAGGGGTTCCGTAGGTTTAGCACCCTAATGCCAAACATAAAGTGTCGGCTACAGGAAAGAAAACAGCAATTTATTAACAGATTAGCTCAATTATCATAAGGAGGTTTGACCTAACAGCATTAACAAAAAAAATGTCATGTAGCAAGTGTTATAAATGCATCTCAGCCAGCTCATATGACTGAAAATATTACATATTAAATCAAAGAATCAGACAAAATTTTGTTATCACTTTATAAGCTCATTCATATAGTAAGGTAGAAAAGTAAAAAAAAAAAAGAGCTAAAACTGCTGAAGTAGAATAGATTCTGCGATGCTCCTGCTCTTAACGATGGCATGCAAGATCACAGCAGAGAAATCAAAAACATAAAAAGAAAGAATGAAATCAGATCTGCTTCAATACCGAGAGTTCCTCAGAAAAGACAGAAAGATATCTGCAAAAAAAAGTGTTAAATCTATGTCAAAATTGACAGAAATTCAAAGACAATGCTCCAATGCTCCATGCTGTGTGGTCCAATATTGTGGGGATCCTTACCTGGGCATCATTTAAGAAAAAAATCATAAAAACAACATAATCACACTAATAAGAGATTGTAATTTTGAAAATTGTGCAGTTATGAGTGTTCCATGATTGAAAGACATTTTTTCAAATATGTGTTCGATTTTCTAAAAGTTTCCAAAATGGACCATAATTGAAGAATGACCCATATAAAAAAACATATTTTAACCCTTGTATGGTGTTCGTGTTTTAGTTACACAGCCAGTGTTGTTTTTAAATCAATACAGCCATAACAATTTATGTAAAAATACTTAACAGATGTTTACTTTATCCAATTTACAAGCAATATAGACGGCATGCATGGTCCATAGTTGACATTTATTTATTATTTATTAGATTACATTTAGGAATAAAAGTGCTATTTGTTTTTTGTGATAAAATGTAATAATAAAGAAAAATCAATTATTATCAAGATATGGATGGAAAAAAACAACAACAAAAGTTTTTCATTACTATTGGTGTTTTTTTTGTTTTTTTTACTTAATTAGAAATTGAACACATTCGGGTCAGTCTACACAACATGAGCCCCACTGAACACAAGGCCTATTCATGCCAGCCTATACAACACATAAGGGGTTTTACTGTGAGGGATTTTACCAGCTTTTCTCTCTGCCGCCAATCTTGTCTGTCTTCTCTGTTATCAAAGCCATAATCCTGGAAATATTTCCAGAAAAATTGTTGCACTGAATTACTCGAATTGTTAGTGTGCCGGTCTTATTTTATCTATTTTATCTAATTTAACATATAAATTCACAATACAAACATTAATTCAGAGGGTAAAATTTTAATTAAGAACACATACAAAAAAAACTTTTATTTTCTAATGATATGTATGTAATGCAGAAATAATTTACCCTGTGTTTTTAACGTATCTTGCCGTCAGTTGTTTCATGAAATATATTGTATATTGCAATTGCTACAATTTAACTCAAAAACCTCTTTAACTATTTGTACACAATTTTATGTAGGTAACTTATCTACAAATGCGCAGAGGGCTCTTCCTGTTATTTTTTTTCCATCTTTTTTATCATCTTAATATAACACCCAGTGACACATGTACTGCTCTTCTCTCCTCAGATGCACTTTAGAAATATTATAACCCTGCACCAATGCCAAACTCTTGTGCCCTGATTTAATACGCAACAGAGTTTCTGTCAATGTGTATGTGAAGGCCAAACAAACAATAAACAGAATCAAAACAACTTTCATTTGACGATGTATGAGTAAATTTAAGCCAGAGAAGATGTTCTGAAGTGGTTATAGCAGAGCCAGGGGAGACCAGTATGGATTTCAGCCAAGATGTTACCCCCGGTTGTGTAGGTCAAAAGGTCTAGTCAAGTCAAAGGATGGGGTCACTGTCTTTATCTTGTTTAATGCAAAACTTTATACACCAGCCGTTGATTACATTTTCCTGTACATTCCCAATGGAGCTTGGAAGATAGCATAGAGCCGGTTTATGGCAGCTCGGTGGTGTAGTGGTTAACATTGTTAGGCCTGACCATTTCTGTGTTTGGACTAAGGAAACACAGACTTTACGGACACCATTTTCTCTTTCTCCTTCAACAATGGAAGAGTGGGGTAGAGCAGCGCACACCTTATTTCACAACTAGGTGAAATAGTTGAAATTCCCTGATATGAGAAGTCAAGCATGACCATTGGTCAGTTTGACCTGACTCAACCAGACACCGACAGGTCAATAAAACCAGATAAAACCATCTTATATTTCTTTCCTCTGTTCCTCCCTCCTGGAGCCCCTTTCCTCAAGAGCTCTCTCCCCTTGCCTCCCCTCTTCCTTTGGGCTCCCCCCCTACAGGGCTGCTGACCCCTGGAGCCTTTTGTCCACCACTTGAGGCCTCCAGCGAGCCTCATGGTTCAGTGTGTCCTGCTCGACTGACGGACACACCAACTTTCAAGTTTGGCGCCAGCTGCTTCGACCAGATCAAACGACTGATGTAGGCAACATAATCCCCTGCCAGGAATCATATCAGAGCGACCTGTTTCCTCCCACACTGGTCCGGCCCACAAAGCCAACGGCATCCCGGACAGTGAAATCCAAAATATACATCAACTATTTCCAAGACTGAGGTACTTTTGGTGTCTGAGGCAGAGTTACGTAGTCAGTATTCCATTTTGGTTGCACTGCTTAGTAACTTTAATTGTTTTGTTGATGTTTTATTATACAATGATGTAAGCCAACGACAACAGGTCCTTGTTTCGTGTTAAGAAGGGATACTGAAAATATTCCCTTCCATTTATTGTGGTAGTTTGTTATTGTGTTAAGACCAGTGATTAAGGTTTGCCTGTAAACAGTCGGGACCCAATCTGCGGAGTGCCACAATCGCAATCCGTGTCCCGAGTGGCACAGCATGAATTGCTGATTCTTTGCAGTGACATACACTAGCCAACAGGTGGCCGCAAGTCGGCCATTGTAACAGACAGGTCACCTACAGGACCTTACCTTCCCACATTTATCTTTCCACACCTACTTTTTCCTTAAACACACACACACGCACACACATACACATGTCTATCCTTGCTAGCTTTGTAAATTTTAGTCAATTTATTAATTGATGATTGTTTTAATAAATCCTATTTGCATTTAAAGAAGTTGTCTGTGATTGTTTTTGCATGTATATTTGCAATATAGCTGGTTGAGTTCAGTCAGTGCTCGGATCTACACGCCTTCATCTGTGTCTGTCCGATATTAATATTTTCATATTGATATTCAAGATGAACACCCATTCATTGAGAGTGATTCCCTATTGTAGCTCCTTCTCAAGACACTCTGGTTCCCAGAGTAGTTCCCCTGTAACCAGGGGTGGTGCCCCAATTATTAATCTCATCTTAATATTTTATGATTATTAATAATTATCTTTGATAATTGTTATTTATTTTGATAATTACTAGAATAGTTCCTACGTGGGTACAACAAACAGTGAACCGTTTAAGGCTGATATCACTGTCAGCCTTTATCCAAAGGTATGCTCCAACAACACTGTTGCCTCACAGCAAGAAGGTTGTGGGTTTTAATCTTCGGGTCAACTTCCACACCTTTCCGTGTGAAGTTTGCATGTTCTCTCCCCGTGCATGGTTTCCCCCACCCACAAAAACATGCAGGTTAGGTTAATCGCTCCTGCTGTTGCCCCTGACCAAGGCAAAGGAGGAAGAACTAGAGTTGGTCCTCGGGTGCAGTTGTGTGTGCGTTTTGCATGCACATGTGTGTGCTGCCCACTGCTCCTCGTTGAGCATGGGTAAAAATTTAAATTTCCCTGGAGGATCAATAAAGTATCATTCTTCATTTATTTCTCTTTCTCTCTTATTATGTCCTCTTTTTCTTTTTGTCTCCTCTTCTTCTATTTTGTTTTGATACTTTTACTACAGGGGTTGTAGGTGACAAAATATATGTAATGTATTTTTGCACATCCCTGGTTACCTATTGCTTGTTTTACTTTAGTAACATAACACAAATGTTGGTTGTAGATGTAGATGTAATTTGACCAGAGCATGTTGGAGGCAGTTTTTTTATTGCCTCGTTGGTTGGGAGGTGAAGTGTTGAAGCTGATAAGCGTGACTGCACAGCAGAGGGAGGGCGTTGTGTGTGTGTGTGTGTGTTATTCTTTCACTAAAACACAGCATTTGAAATGTCCACCACAAAACCCTCCATTCGTGCACAGACCAACACTTCAGCATGATGGACTACGATGCTGTGACTGCTTTCCTGGGGCAGTGGGGACCTTTCCAGCTGCAGCTGTTTGTCTTCCTCAGTGTGGCCGTCATCAGTAACGGTTACCTGGCCGTGAGTATCGTATTCGTCGGGGACACGCCGCCCCATCGGTGCCTGATTCCCGCTCAGGCCAATCTGAGCGCCGCCTGGTTAAACAGCAGCATTCCGCTGGAAGAGGACAGCCAGAGCGGCGCCCTGGTGCCCAGCAAGTGCTTCAGATACAAACTAGGTGCTCTGAAGAGTTTCTCGGATGAGGGATTGATACCAGGAGTTGATGTTAATCTATCTAATGTGCAGCAAGAGGGCTGTTTGGACGGATGGGAATATGACCACAGCACCTACATCTCTACAATTGCAACTGAGGTCTGTCTGTTATATTCATGTCACTTCACTTCAAATAC
Source organism: Brotula barbata (assembly GCA_900303265.1). Lineage (NCBI taxonomy): Eukaryota > Metazoa > Chordata > Actinopteri > Ophidiiformes > Ophidiidae > Brotula > Brotula barbata. Next base: position 27,869 of record OMNV01009207.1, on the reverse strand, counting down.
AGCAACAGCAATAATATGTTTCATTTATACAGCCTTTCTCTAACTCAAGTTCTACATATGCATTAACAAATCATACGTAGAATCACAGACAGATCTTAAACATATGAGAAGAACTAGACTTAAATTGCTACGGTGGCCGAGAGGAGTCAACGATCTGTGACTTGAAGATACACTGGAAATTCACGAAACAATTTCGTCAAAAATGAACATATGCTACGTTTTACAAACGCCGCAAATCGAAAGACGCCATGCCAAAAGATGAAAGAAAAGGAAAAAATAAAAACGATGTAACTACAGTCAAAATAAATGAACGGATATTTGATGAAAGTGTTTTCTGCATATGCAGTTCTTTTTCAATTCTCAACGTCGTGATTAACAGCTGCTTGAGTCTTCTCGGACACCGTAGGACGAATCAGTAGTTAGGACAGATTGAGAGCTTAAACTTAAATTAAGACTTACAAAGGTTTTACAAAGGTTGTACTTATTTTAGCATTACATTTTTATGAGACTAATTAGCCCATCCTCAAACAATACAAATGAATAGACCCATTTATGCATTGTATCTTAAACATTATTATCCAATCCGGTATAGCGTTTGTGTGTAGTGTTGGGTGTACTGTAAATTTCAGTTTTTGATGTCTCTCAAAACACATGGACGTGTATGTGTGTGTGTTCACAGTGGGACCTGGTGTGTGATGATGCCTGGAAGATCCCTTTCACCTCTTCTATCTTATTCTTTGGATTTCTTGTGGGGTCATTCTTTGCAGGACAGCTGTCTGACAGGTTATAACTTTGACTCAGTGAAAAGATAACAATGGCTGTCACACACCATGAATTTGCATTGACGCTGACATTTGCAACTTTAGCTACGCAGCATGTTTACTTGGTAATTTGTCTGTGTGTTTTGTCTTTTTCAGATATGGGAGAAAAAAAGTCTTTTTTGCTACTTACATCATTGCTATCGTGTTTTCACTCCTCCAAGTGTTTTCTCCATCCTGGCCTGTGTTCTGTGCCACATTCTTCGTTGCTGGTTCAGGCCACGTCTCAAAATACATGGTTGCATTTGTGCTAGGTATTTGTGACTTGCAGATTCCTTATTGAGTTGTTCTTTGGGCCACTATAATGCCTCTGTAAGTAGCTAATTCATTTCACTGAAATGTCCCTGTGTCTTTTTTACTAAGGAACAGAGACATTAAGTCCATCTGCCAGAACAATTTTCTCCACCATGGGTATATGTTTGCTCTTTGCCCTGGGCTACATGCTTCTGCCACTCGTTGCTTTCTTCATCAGAGATTGGAGGATGCTTCTGCTTGCTCTGAGCATACCTGGATTCTTCTACTTGCCTCTGTGGTGGTAGGTAGGTGTGTGTTTCTGTGTGGCCATTTTTGATAGATAACGTTGAATATTTAGTAATTGTAATTGTTTGTGTATTGCGACAGCTACGTAACAAACATTTTGAAAATGTTTCCCTAATATCAATTACTTGTACAGGTACATCCCAGAATCTCCTCGGTGGCTGCTCTCTCAAGGGAGAGTGAAAGACGCTGAGGCCATAGTGAGATACGCTGCTCAGAAAAATAAAAAGGAGGCTCCACTGGTCATCTTTAATCTTGCACAAGTGAGTTCTCACTTTCCTTACTGCTGGGCCTACACATGACTCCACTTTCAGAGTTGTTACATCGGTCTGTGCATGCCAATGTTGTCTCTGATTTCAGTATTTACTCTACATGGATATTTACTATCTGATCTGTCCCAAAGCTGAGAAGCTGATTGCTGCTCCATCAATCAATGCAGCAAAAATTCTAAATGATTGTTGATTCCTTGATATGCATATGGAATGCACATTTTCCCCTGAGGCACATCCGAGAGAGAGCTGGGTTACTGTGTCCTGTTACAGTATATATAGTTTCTGAAAACATGCTGATGAAGCATGTTTTTATCCAGATGAGTTAGTAACATTACAGCTATATCCAGCACGAGAACTATTGGATTTGTTTTAATTTGCAAGTAATCGTCAACAGTCAACACTATCGGTAACCATTCACCCACCAAGTAAAGGACAACTACTGTGATTTCCTTTCCTAACAAATATACAAACTGCAAACTTAATGATTTTGTTAAAAACCAGATGATACCAGTAAAGGTTTTAAGGATTTACTGCTTGATGAGTCGGAGATTATTAACACAACGGTTCCAAGGGCCACTCAACAGAAACGACTGTCAAATGATTACATTGGTGAGAAGAATATTAGACACGTCTGCAGAGTTTTGTCTTTATTGCGAAAGAAGAAGTTTGAGACTCACGAGAGGTCAGCAGTGCCCAGATTGACTGACCATGAGCAAAGTTAAGAGAGATTATATAGTCAAGGAACGGACAGAGTAGGATGGTGTTATCTGTTTATGTTGAGTGCTTCCAGGTGCGTCTGGGGTGCAGTGCTTGTAGGAGGAGCGCTTCCGAGGGCGGCCTGACTGTAATGAGAATTTTAGGGTTAGATGTGAGATTGATGTGTGTGCCTCAGTTAACCAGTGACATGTGTGAGCATATGTGTAGAATAAGATAGGTTTGAGTGCATATGTGTAGAGTTGTATTTTTCTGTTACACAGGGCAGTTTGTCTTAGGTGCAGGGCGGCAGAGCTTGTCCATGTTGAAGGTCTCTGAGCGAGACCCTAACCCCAGTGTCCAAGTCAGTTCGTCATGCGCATTCAGATTTTTACCATGGACCATGGAAGAGTGGGGTGCCTCTCACTCTGAGTAATTAGGAATCCATTGTCTGCAGTAAGAAGGCATTCCTAGGAAACTCATCATTTGAGTCTTCTTGGATTGCCTGAATTCGTTTGGGAGAGAGGGATTTGCCCTCTGCTGTGATCACATGTCCCAGATAGACAATTTTGGATTGAGCAAATTGGAGTTTGGACAAACTAGCTTTGTGTCCATTTTCAGCTAAAAATGTAATAATTAGCCTCCTCATATGGGCTGCAAATCATTAAATCATCGACATATTACAATAGGGCGGAGCCAGATGGTAGATGCAGGTTTAGGAGATTGTCTCGTAGTGTGCTGTGGAAAAGAACAGGTTTGCAAGTGAAACATTTGGCTGTGTTTCAATGAACTGTGCCTGTTTATCAGGAGAGAAAGACACAGAGACCGCAGCCACAGAAGTTGTCCAAAAAAACCCCTTCCTAAATCTAACTTCTCTTTGTCTTGCTTTAAACACCACTTCCTCTCATATTCCTCATCTGAACCTTTATGTACATGTGCAGTGCAGTATAAGAGGTGTGTTTTCCTGTGTGTTGTGTCAGTGCAGTGTGTGTGCGCAAACATGATTAGGCTGTGGGTGAAAGAATCACACTGAGGAGGCATTAACTGCCATTCATACGCCAAAAGCAACTAATTTATCGGCACATTCATGGCCTGTATTGGAAATTGTGATATTTGTCGTCCTTCAGGATATGAAGTCAGGACAATACCAAAATGACACATCAAAGGGGACAATTTAGTGACACTAGGAATGAATATTTTACAGTCATATCATTGTAGATGCAGGACAATGGGATAGAAACGGGTTCAAAAAATAGAATTCCACCTGCACCAACTGTTTTGCACATTTTCCCTCTTAGTTTTGGTGATTTGATGATTTGATGAATTCAGATTGCCTAGCAGGAGATAGAGTTGCGCCTGGGTCCACTAAAAATGTCAAATCATTGCCATCAACAGTTACAGTTACTTGTGATAATTTCTTGTACCATTATCTGTGTCAAATAGCATTTGCCAATTTGGAATTGTATTTAACGTGAAGTGTGGAGGCGGCTGACGCTGAGGAGCATATGGGGGTGGAGGAGGACCAGAGTCCAGACCGGGTTCAAATTTTCTCCTCAGTCCCTTAAAAAACTCAGACAGAGAAGGATACAATGCGTTTCTGTTGGTTGTGATTGTTCATCTTCTGTCTCCTTTCCTTCAGACTTACTGGCTGCTCTCAATTTTGCATCATTTCTCTAGTCTCAGCTTCTCCTCTCCACATGCTCTATGCCCTCCAGTCCGCCTTTAAATGGAGTAAGCTTCCTTTTCTCTCTTTTGGACAATACTGCAAACTTCTTCTCAGACTCTCTCCCTTCCTTTTCCAATTTAATTTTTAGCTGATCCAATTGACCAAGACTGAAACTTCCACCAGATGGGAATCCTAACTTTCTCCAGTGAGTAAATTGTTTTAAAGATCCTGGATATTTTTCAGACACTTATTTCAACAAGGGTGGCATAATAGGTGGATGAAAAATGGGTGATGAGGAGTTGCTACAGCCTTTTTGACTCTTACTCTGACTTTTTCCCATCTCTAATTATGCGGTATCTCTGGCAACATATTACTGGTGCAACACAGGGTAACTGGGCTGAATACAACAGACATAAAACCTACGGCAGTAATTATGGTGCGTCCACCAACACTCTTCTCAGTGTGAGATTTACCTTATACCTCAGGCAGGATGTCTTAGGTGCAGGGCGGCGGTGCTTGTCCATGTTGAAGGTCTCTGAGCAAGACCCTAACCCCTTATTGCTGCCGACAAGCAAGTGGGCCTTGCACGCGTAAGGGATTCGTTCCCAACCCAATGATGAAAACCAGTGCTACGAGCGAAGGCGTTAAGATCCACCTCTGCTACAGGAGAATATATATATATTCCTAATTTGTTCCTAATTTATCTGACTCTATGTAATCTAATTTTAATTAAATTTGTACATTCAAATTTGATCTCCAATTGGTTTACTACATAAATTCGTATTGATGAGATTTTGAAATCTCAATTGAATGATATTGAATGCTATGACTTATTAATTCTATTTTGTGCTGTTTACATACAGTCTTAGTGTGCAGATACCTTGTTCAGACAGGGCGTACTTAAATCCTCAGACATACCTGGCAGGGGTATGAATTCCATAGGATGTGCTTGGTGCAGTTTAATTAGCTAAAGGACTGAGTGGCAGATACGTTTTATCTAACTCTGAGGCTAATTTCCCTTTATCTTGTTTAGATAGCCAAACTTAAAACACACTATTCATCAACTCAGAGGTCAGCCTTCCTGACATGTAATAAATAACGCCAAAGTCACTGGGTCAATTAAGTCCCCTGAGCAGAACGCTTAAAAGTTACAAGGATTTACTGCTTGATAAGTCGGAGATTATTAACACAAAGGTTCCAAAGGCCACTCAACAGAAATGACTATCAAAATGCCTAATGTGTAATCTGGGGATCACAGAAGAACTTGCAGTTATTTTTCAAATTTGACATGCAATGTGTCATGTATTTTATCACGTAGAATTTGAAGTCTTTATCTGCATTTTTTTTAAACATTTTATGTAGATGTGTATTTGTACAGTTACTGTACATTGTTCTTTAAATGCTCAGCTGTAACTCGAACACTTGTATTGCTTGCACTCATTTTAACTCCCATGGAGCGTTGCATGATATTGGTAAATAAGGTGGTCTAATGCTGGATTTGGTTTATTCTTACTGCCACTTCTGTCTTGGGTATTCTGTTACATGTGACACAGTATGCACCATTTAGCTTTAGAGGCGCATTCGCAAGCGCTACTAAATAGAAAATCTTTGTGCGTCTACTGTTGCATTAACGTTGGAGTTATTTGCAAACCTTTTGTGTGGCGTTGTTGTTGGACCACTTGAGAATGAGGGTTCTAAATAGGGCCAATCACATAGGTCACCTGTCCTGCATCGGCTGTGCTCTTGTTCAAACCAATTGGGTTGAGCAATTTGGGGTTCGGGTCTTGCTCAGGGACCTTCGACATGGTGGAGCCAAGGATCGAACCAGCGACCCTTCGATCACAAGGCGATCACCTTACCACCTTACCACTTAAGCCACGTCGCCCCTAATGCCCCATGTTCCAGTATTGATACTGGCCATGTCACTGGGTTCTCATTATGGAGGCAAATGCTGTCATTCTGGCTTTGACTAGCGTTCACACACACTGTCCTCAAATTTGCAGACAAATGTTTGAAAAGATCTGAAAAATCTCAGTATGAATTAGGGATCGACTGATATGGTTTTTTCAGGTCCGATACGATACCGATAAGCAATTGGTAGCCGATATAGCTGATATTTCCGATGATAGCTGATATTTCAAACCGATATTCAGTTGTAGTAAATGCAAAAAGTTCTTTGTCAAAATTTACAGCATTGCAAACCCCAACAGAAAGCTGCGATAAATGAACACGTTTGATAGAATATTTTGTTAAAACAAAAAAAAACTAGAATATTTTAAGTACACGTTTTGTAGGCATGAAGTTCTAAGGAGGCACTAGATTTAAAAAAAATCTGAACTCTCCTTCCCTGGTGATGGTTTATGTGAAATATTCCCACACTGCTCTTTTAGGTCTTTCTACATGTATTTACTGTGAAAAAAACATCTAGTGATTATTCAATTAAAAATTATGGCAGTTTCACTATATTTTCGCTATGTAAATCCTATCAGTTATCACCTGGATGTACTGTAAGACTGTACTAACTACTACATTAAGAATAATCTGTAATGATGATATCAAAATATGCTATTTATATTCTAACATAATATGACTACTAATAGCAATAAACACAGATAGCTGTACTAGCTGTTAAAATTAAAATAAAGTTGGCATCAAAGAGCAAACGCGTTAGTACAGGTAGCTGTGGTATGTCAGTGTGTGGTTCTGTGTGTGTGTGTGAGACCCACGGAATTCTTTTATTTTTAAGGTTTTACTCTTATTTTGCATTTATGCTGCTATTTGCTCTAACTGACATCTCATCGTATCTGTACAATGACAGTAAAAGTAAACATGCTGCCTCACTCTCTCACTCTGCTGCAGCTGCAGTGGTGGCTGCGTCATACTGTAGTAGTGCATGTTGCGTTAGCGTATCGCATTTTATGAACTTCAACCTTCTTTATTTATCCTTGACATGTATGCTCATGTGTGTATTCATGTCTGCAAATGTCCCTGCATCCACCAACATTTCTCTCAACATTATTTCGACACAGTTAACTCTGCCTGTTAAATATGTTTTGTTCCATGGTTCCTACTGCCCCACAGAGCACACATCAGTCTAAGGGGAAGAAGGCCCCCAACATCTGCAGTCTGTTTCGATCAGGAGACATAGCCTGGATGTCTGTCACCCTGTGCATTGTCTGGTGAGTTCCTGCTGTGCCCGCTGACCTGCACATTCAGTACAGTGACCCTGCACGCACAGCCACACAAATTGTCACTCGTTTGCAGCACACATCTACACACATTTTCCTTCCGCACATGCATCACCTCAAGCCCCCTGCTAGGTCTTTTCACTAAGAACAAATAATGACCTGTCAGATGCTGCAAAGTCTGCAACCAAGATCAAAATCATCTTACATAACATCTCAGTAGGCTTGTATCCTTCCAGTGCTTGTTCAGTTTGAAAACAGACACAGTGTATTTCTGCCCAAACGAAGCAGTCATGATTGTGAAACAGTTTTACAGGGAATGTGGCAGAGTACAAGATGAGACGTCATGTCATTATGTTTTTTGGACATCTTCATTTGACTGTTTTATATAAATGCTCCTCCAACTTGTATTTCTGCCTCAACTGCTAGCTTGTGAAATAGTTTTTCTTTTCTTTCTCGCAATAGACTGCAGTAAATATAAAATCTTTGTATATGTAACTATAACTTCTTGTTAAAGAGGCTAATAAAGACGAATTTAGCATCACACAAACACATCCATCAGAATTTAGCTACACTGCATTGTCACTTGATTAGCGATTAGCATCTACAGTATATTACAGTATCTGATGTCAAAGCAGGTGAATGTGTTCAATTAGTGATGCAGCGACTCTGACAATAGATTGTCATGTCCTGTTTGAGTTAGTTGCTTTACTATGAAGTGTGAATTTTCTTAAGGCATCTTGACTTCATCCTTCTGTATGCCCTAGAAAATATTTCCCAAGTACATGTATAACATTCAGTATAATGTCCAGTATCAGGGCTGCATGTCAGAGATGTTGTTATTGTCCGCTCAGGATCATCATCATGATTGGCTACTACGCTGTTTGCCTGAACACATCCAATCTTCACGGCGACGCCTTCTTCAACTGTTTCGTGTCAGCTGTGGTGGAGGTGCCAGCCTACATTTTGTCATGGTCTCTGTTTCGCTGGTGTTCCAGACGACTGATTACATGCACAACTCTTGTCCTGGCAGGACTGAGCCTACTCTTCACACAGCTCATACCAGAAAGTATGATACATCAACAGACTAGGGGCCATTATTGTGTATTCTGCTTTGCCGCCTCAGGGACTGGGCAGGCTTCAGATAAAAGTCTATCAAGCTAATATGTGAGCATCTTATCATCTATCTATCTATCTATCTATCTATCTATCTATCTATCTATCTATCTATCTATCTATCTATCTATCTATCTATCTATCTATCTATCCATCCATCCATCCATCCATCCATCCATCCATCCATCTATCTATCTATCTATCTATCTATCTATCTATCTATCTATCTATCTATCTTTCTACCTACTGTATCTATCCGTCTATCTGTCTGTCTATCTAACCATAGATGGTTTGCAGTAGTACGCCTGACATTACTCTATAGCAGTGTTTCCCAACCTTTTTTGAGCCAAGGCACATATTTTACATGAGAAAAATCACACGGCACACCACGTCACAAAAAGTATTTCTAATGAAAATCTAGTATCAATTTACGTACTCAGTGTGAAACCTGGGCCTGTTTAGTTGAACACAAAGCTGATATTCTTGCAGGAATTGAAGAAAGACAGACACGAAGATCTTCCTCAACAGCTCTGAGTCTCTCTCTTT
>OMNV01009207.1:0-19016 GCA_900303265.1 Brotula barbata | reverse complement strand
GAGGTACTTTTGGTGTCTGAGGCAGAGTTACGTAGTCAGTATTCTATTTTGGTTGCACTGCTTAGTAACTTTAATTGTTTTGTTGATGTTTTATTATACAATGATGTAAGCCAAGGACACCAGGTCCTTGTTTTGTGTTAAGAAGGGATCCTGAAAATATTCCCTTCCACTTGGTTGTGGTAGTTTGTTATTGTGTTAAGACCAGTGACGAAGGCTTACCTGTGAACAGTTGGGGCCCAATCTGCGGAGTGCCACGCACCACAATCCGTGTCCAGAGTGGCAAAGGCTGAATCATTGATTCTTGCAAGACCAGAAGCATCTACATAAATCTGTGCTTGTCTAACACGTGACTACTTGTTAGCCTCAAACACTAAGTTAACACAGTCGGCTGCATTCAGTACACTCCACAGAGCACTGAACCAAAGAGCTGTTCTCTGGGTCAGGGAAACAGTATTACTGTGTTGGTGATTGAAAGATTCCCTGTTTCTTTATCTATCCTTTCACTAGCCTACACAAGCATCCCTTCACACACATAGGCCGAGCACGTGGACAGCCTGTTAGCTTAGCTTAACTTGTGTTAGCCTATTGTTCTCTCTTCCATATTGCCAACCTCATAGCACATTATCTCAGTCTCCACTCTCACCCATAGCAGGAGACGTAGTAGTAGCCTTCTTTGCAGTTCCATACACTAGCCAACAGATGGAGCTATCCACAAGTCGGCCATTGTAATAGACAGGTCACCCAAAGGGGACCTTACCTTCCCACACTTTTCTTTCCACAACTACTTTTTCTTTGAACACCAACACACACACACACACACACATATACACGTATATCCTTGCTACCTTTGTAAATTTTAGACGATATACTAATTGCTGATTGTTTTAATAAATCCTATTTGCATTTAAAGAAGTTGTCTGTGATTGTTTTTGCATGTATATTTGCAATATAGCTGGTTGAGTTCAGTCAGTGCTCGGATCTACACGCCCTCACCTGTGTCTATCCGATATTGATATTTTTTCAAATTGATATTCATTCTCTATTGTAGCTAATTATCAAGACACTCTGGTTCCCAGAGTAGTTCCCCTGTAACCAGGGGTGGTGCCCCAATTATTAATCTCTGATTAATACTTTATGATTATTAATAATTATTTTTGATAATTGTTATCTATTTTGATAATTACTGGAATAGTTCCTACGTAGGTACAACAAACAGTCAACCCGTGTAAGGCTGTTATCGCTGTCAGCCTTGTTCCAAAGGCAGTGGTGGGCCATCAGGGCCAGCAAGTCCCTCTGTGCTGGCCTAAACACTATCAGAAGCACTGACCTACATTTACAAGCTAAATTCTAATATTTGTTCCATGAAATTGTATTAATTTATTTCCAACAGTCTATTCTCTTCAATTCGTAGAGTTTGTCTTGGCTGCACTGCTTCCAGTACGATGGATGTTAGATTTTTTGTCCAATCAGATTTCAGCCTCTATGTGTTGCCATGTCAATCTAATCTGCCCAGGGCCTTCAGAATCAGAAGTGCTGGCCCATGGAACTTCAACTATATTAGCAATGGGACTGTTTCTTTAACCAATCAGATTTCTAATTCGCCTCACAGGACCAGCTAGCAGACCCACACTGACGTCAGCATATTTCCGTCCTCTGATTGGTCGGTCAGAGCAAAACTGTAACAGCCAAGTTCGACTAGCAAAACACATCTCCAGCGGTCTGCACACATTTGAGTTCAAATTTTTGACGCCCACAATGGCTGATGGAGGAGGAGAAATTGACTTTGTCTCGGACATACTTAAAAATCCATTTTCAAGGCAGACTTTTCCAGAAAAGTTAGACATTGTGAGGAGATGTCGATAATAATTGCGACTTGATAGTATTAAGAGGTGGATTAAGTCTGCTAAGTCCCCACTGATACCCCCAGGTACCAAATACACGGCCCGCCACTGAATTCAGCCAATAAGACAAGGCAAAAGATGAATAGTCGCTGAAGAGATATTGATTAATTGTTACATTAAACAAAGGATTACTCGATTAATCGTTTGGACAATTGATAAGTTAGTCCTTATCAAAACAATCTTTAGTTGCAGGTGTCTGTGCTGAGATGTCCTCCATGTTTATCGATTTTTTACTAAATCTAGCATCCAAACGCTAAATTCACTGTACCATAAACACGAGGACAAAGATGTGTTGGAACTACACACTAGCTGAAATAATTTTTAAGAAATATTTCAAAAATATTTTAAATAACCTCTAATAACTTGTACAAAATCTCTGCTGCTTTGCATTGTGGGATTTTCTTATTATTCCACGAAACACCTTCAAAATGATTAAAATTCGGTTCCATTTTCTATGCAGAACCCTTTATGTGTTTTCTGCAATGAAGCTCGGTGAATTTATCCATTTTAATTCATTTTTATAATAAAAGAAAGGAAAATATTATTATTCAAAAGGTTTTTATGAGTGAATAAATGGGATACAGGGTAGTAATTTGTTTAGTATGTAATTTATTTTTAGCTGGATATATTTTCTCATAATAAAACTTCAGTTATTTACTTCTAAATTAGTAAAGGTCAATTATGTTTTAATATTATTATAATGACATTAATAATTATCATAATGATATTTTAAGACGATTTCATATCTTGCCTTTAGCGTTAGCGTGTGGCTAATACGACAAGGCAAAAGATGAATAGTGAAACACCGGATGACTCCATTAATTGTTCCGACAATTGATACATCAGTCGATTATCAAAATAATCGTTAGTTGTAGTTCTATCCTCTGGTCCAGCTGGACACGATTGGACCTTGGGCCTCACACCAAAACTGAAATCAAGAAAAACTGTAAAGAAGAGTAGAGACCAGCGTCTGGACACAGCAGTTTTGGCCTCAGAGTGACAACTGAGAGAAACAGCTGTGTGTGGAAGAAAGTGTGGAAATCATGCCACTAATAAACACAAAATATGATAAAGTGTGCTGAGTAAAGATCATCTGAACCAATGTCTATGAATTGATTGCTTTTGTGATGTTTGACGTGCATTAATAGTAAACGTTAGTACTCATTATTACAATCTTATTATGATCGACCATGTTATAGGAGTTTGTGTACAGTGAACAGCAGTGAATACATAATATTCATGTGTACCTATAGGTACCCTTGAGTACGAAGAGGGAAGATTTGAAGTCTAAATATGTCTTATTTACCTTAATTATGTTATATAATTTTAAGGGTGAAACTAAATTAATCCAACAAAATCTTATATAAGCAATATACTGTACATTAAGTAAGAAAACGTGGAGGGGGAGGAGCTGTAATATCTTGGAATTGGATGGAACCTCCCTCCAGATTCTACTATGTCGTGTACTTCTCTTCTGAAGCAGCAGCAGGAGTCTTTGAGTCTGTTTACAAAGACTTTTACTTACAAAAAGAACAAATGAAAACTTAAACTTTAATCTAATGTGGATTTGCAACTTTACCAGTAAAGTTGTGAGGATTGTCTGTAACATTTATGGCCTCATCGTCTCTTCAAGCAGTCACACAACCTCCGGCTCATCTCCTCTGTGATCTGATGTGTAAACTTTGCACCATAATCTAGCTGAATTTATGCTCTTTGCTTGTCTAGTGCTCTGTTAAAAGTCATGTTGAACATTTAGGCATTTAGATTTTTGGTTCTAGGACAACTGTACTTCAACAGTACAATGATAACACACTGAAACTGACCTTAATCTGCTTCATCATACCAAGAGTTGGTACATAAGCCATATTTCTTTATGCAATAATCAGCAAAGTCTCAATAGGGCTTGATAGATAGATAAACGATAGATAGATAGATAGATAGATAGATAGATAGATAGATAGATACTTATTACTTTTATTAATTAAGGAAATTCAAGTCAGTCAGCTAATAACAACAAAACACTAACAATTACAAAAACAACAAAAAATAATGATAAAAGAAGCATAGAATACACAGAACAATATAACACAATATCATATAAAACGTAACCAACCAGTATACAATTTAAAATCTAATTACAGTGTTAGGAACTACACATTTTGTGACATAACCAAAATATGTGACAGCTACGGTCCTGACGTTCCTTCATGTCTCTGGAGAAAGCATGATTATCCTTCTACCCAGATGTGTTTCCGTGTTCCTTCATTCAGTTTCCCGTCTGCCTCTTCTTAAGGTTCTCCCATCGCACGCTCTCATGCTGCTGCAGACCACAGACTGCACTCAGTGGGTTCATTTGGATTAAAGAGGGGAAGAGTGCGTCTGTGTGTCTCTTTCTATCGTGTGCGTGTGTGTGTGAGGGAGTTATGCAGCAAGCATCACTCACCATATGTTGAGTTGGTTTTTTTTTTCAAACAAAATCATAATGTTGTTCTAGTCAGTTGTTTATTATTCATTTATTCTCTTTATGGCTCTCCTATTTCTCCGTCAGTATTTCTGTATGTACTCTAAAAGATGAATGAATTTGATGTGTCACAAAGCTTTTTTTCAGTTTCGACGAAAACTCAAAAGAGGGAAAAGTATGTTGAAGTAAATCTCTTTTTATATGGTAAATTGAGGCCAAATTGGATTTATTTTGCAATCAGTCTGTGTAGTTTTGAATTTGTTTTAATGTTTTAAAAATTTTGGAAGGCCTGCTTCATATTTGTCATTTTTTGTAAAATGTTTCTTCATCTCCTCATCACATAATATTAGAGATCTGTGTCCATCTGCTCATACACTTGTGAGTAGTTCATTACAGTAAGAAAGCCCATCTGCAGTCAGTACATACAGTGTTAGAAATCTCTCTCTCTCTCTCTCTCTCTCTGTGTCTCTCACACACCCATTGCTGCAAAGCACTTTGCGTCTTTAAAGGCCGTACTCAGCACTTAGTGTCAGTCTTCATACCATCCTTGGATTCACACACTGTATCTGCCCTGTCTCCTGCTGTTATTCCTGAATTGTCCCAGCTTTGGCTGTCTAAGATTTTAGGCCTATGGCTATGATTCCTCTCTTTATGAAGTACTAAAGTGCAATTCTGGTGCTAAAAGCAGAAGTTAAACAGGTTGCGGACGATGCTATTGTTGTTATGGCTGTACAAGGTTTGCCAATTTTAGTTTTAGTTCAACATTTAATGCTGTGCAGGCACATTTCTCATTTAAAAAGCAGCAGCTGAATGTTAACCCTTACACTTTATAAATTGTATTTATCCTTTTTAACTAATCCCACGCAGTATGTAAGGGTATGTAACTGATTTTACACCGACCGCACCACTCGTCAGTCAGGCTCCTACGTCATCAGAAGCTAAAGCGTATTTGTTATGTTATAGGGATGCACGGATATGGAAATTGTAGACCGATGACGATATTTAAAATAACATTTTTTTCCAATAACTGATACCGATATTTTTTAGATTTTTTTTTTTTATTATTTATTCCCCCTTTTGGGTCAAGGAAAGACAGAAATCCTCTTTATAAAAAATAATTGAACTGTTATAAGTCATTCCATCCTTGGTTACACATGGAGAAATTTAGCTGTGAAAATGTACCATCGCAAAATGAATGAGACACAACAGATAAACCTTGGCCAACTGGCATCAGTGAATCCCACCTCATTAGCTGATGCCAGTCAACAACATGCATATCGGCCGATACCGATGTTGAGCCGATAAATCGGTGCATCCTTACTTTCTTATAAGGCTGTCCGGGAAATTATCCTAAGACAAGATATGATACGGTAACTTGTCTGTGTGTTTGCAAAGGTTTACACATCCATCAATCCAGCAATCTGTCATCTCCTCACATCCACAGAATTTCAGCATCAACCATCTGACAGAAGATTTAGGAGGCCAAAATGTAATGTTAGCTAATTTAGATATTCTTCTATGCCGAAAGAAAGGTCCTGGGATGCAGCAAGAGTTCCTGATACTCTAAATAGCAAAACATAGAGAATAAACCCATAAAAATCTTTAACTTCTTTAACTTCTTCTTTAACTTTTCAGTAAATATATTCCCCCTTTATAAAAATAAATTCCAAATAAATAAATCTACCCAGCAGTGCTGTACACAACATGTAAGGGGTCCAGCATTCAAAATTAATTCAAACCTAAATTTGAGCAACTTTAAAGACAGGGTCAGGTGTTTTATAGAATAAGGAAATCCCACAATGCAATAGGGCAGAGCTTTAGCGCAAGTTATTTTCAAATGTAATTTATTATTGTTGTAATTGTTAATTTATTATTGTATTTATTATTTATTGTGTAATTTACAGGTTTTTATATTAACAGAGGAGGAAGTAATAACTAACTAATAAATAAGTAATAATGACTGCTGTCATCTTGTTCGTTTTTTGTTGGTCATCTTGTTCGTTTTTTGTTGGTCATCTTGTTGTTTTTGGTACAGCAAAGGTATTTGTTAGCATTAACATGCTAGCTCATGTCGTCTCGAGCCAATGCTTCAAAGCTAGCTAGTGCTACAGCTATCTGTGTATCAATAATCTGTCCTGTGTTGTCTAATGTTGCCTTTGGGCTAAAACGTGGCCTGATTGGTCATGTGACTACAGAGACAGTTGGAAGGAAGGAAGACAGCGCCGCTCGTCTGGCTGTCTTTCTTCCTTTCCATCTGTCCCAGCCTCTGTGGCTGCTGTGCTCATCTGGTTAAAATGTGTTGTGCATCGTATTAGTTTAATATTTTCTGCAATCAAGTGAGTTGAAATGACTATTTGACAATGAAAATAAAAGGATCTGACTGATTTTGGACTTTTGGGGCCGATGCTGGTACAAATATTTGGGTTTAAGAAAATTCTGACATTTATATATCAATGCCAATATATTGACAGTAAATTTCAGTTTACCTACATAACTGTAAATAAAAAAATACAAATAGAACTGTGTGTATTATATATATGCTGTATATATACATATATTTATATATACTGTATATATACATATATGTAATATATACTGTATGTGACTTGAATGAAGAAAGTAAACATGACATCTTGCCTATCTTGCCCTAAGAAAAATGTTGGCACATTGCAGTGAACATAAAAACTAATACCAATATATCTGTGATATATTGGGCAAGTATCGATCGCTAAATCCGTGGACTGATTAGCAGTGGTGCCACAGAAAATAATTGTCGATAATTGTGTTTATTCGTTTCAGCCCTAACAAAACTTGCAAGTGTAAAATGCAATATATTATTATTAATATGTATTGTGTTATAATAATTTAGGCCTTTCCACGTATTTACTGTCACAAACAGGTTAGCTGTTTCGTGTCAAGTCACACACACTTGCTAATGTGATGGTATTGATTTTCCCATGTGTGTTATGCCTCAGTTTGCCTCTCTTTGTCTTTCTTACAGCCCCTTTGTCTCCTGGGAGAATGAGGAAGAAGAGGAACTGGAAACTTCGGGAGCTCCTAGGAAATATCTTGTGATGTCTCAATGAACGCAGCAGAAGAACTTCTGTAGTATTTGACAAAATGGCCAAGAAAGGGCGTTCAAAGGGCGAAAAGCCCGAAGCGCTTATCTCTGCCCTTCAGGCAGCCAATGAAGATCTCAGGTCCAAGCTGACTGACATTCAGATTGAGCTGCACCAAGAAAAATGCAAGGTACGAAAAAAAGTGCCCTTCTCATCTGTCAGTCTATAATTGATTTGTGTCTATATCTGCTTTTGTATAACTAAATCTGCACGTATATGATGTGTTCAGTTCGTATCAAACAGATGAGTGGAAACATTTTCATCTCAGTATGACTCAAAATGACACCTACCAACCTTATCAGTGATTGATGGTTGCTAGTCACGGGCGATTCAATGGGCATTACTCTCCTCTCTAAGGTGAACAAGCTGGAGCGAGACAAGGTGCAGGAGGTGAAACGAGTGCGAGAACAGGAGCAACACCGTCACACTGCCATGTTAACCGAGCAGCGGGCCAAGTGGCATGAAGAGAAGCAAAAAGAGCTCCAGGCTCTCAGGGAAAACCTGACACGGCAGCACGAGCAGGAGCTGGCCCGCCACGCCAAGATTAAAGACCAGGAGAACCAGAGGCTCAAGGCTGCGCTCAGTGCCATGCGTGATGGCAGCGGGGAAAAGGTGAGCGGATGCTTTTGGAATGTATCATGAAAACCATGCATGACTGCTCGAGTGACTCGGGCCAGCCAAATGATGGACAGAGGGAGAGAGAGGAGAAGGCAAAGATCAGATAACTAATGCTTTTCACTGCGATTCGTCACAGCGGAGACACGATAGCAGCAATATTAGATCAAGTGGAACGCTCGCTCTGCTCCCACTCGTTAATTCATTTGCAGGTAGCTTAAAATTGAACGGTCCTGTGTTCTGTGGAAGCAGTCCTCATAATTTATTACCTATTGATTTTTATCCATTGTCGGCGGTGATCTTGTCGTATTCTCAGTGCAAACATCGTCAGAATTACCAAAAATATGCCAGTTTTACCCGACATGAGTCCAGGATATCTGATGACGCTGAGTTCATTGTTGACCCGTGTGGATCAATGTTAGAGTCATTTTTTCAGTGAAGCTCGGCCGTTTGTTGCGCACTGCAGTCGTCCTCACATGCATCCTGCATTCTTCTGCACTGATGCTTATTAATGACACTTCTTGCTAATTGCCTCCACTGCGGCCGTGCCTATTTTAACATCTCTGGTGGCGATTTAGTAAATATGCCCCTCTCCCCCGTGTCCCCCTCTCTCCTCGTCTCCTGCCCTTTCAGGTGCGGACAGCGTTGACCCTAGAAGCAAAGGAGGACGCTCGCCGCTTCTTTGACCAGGAGCGAGTGAAGCTCCTGCAGGAGATAGCTGAGCTCAAGTCTACGAAGAAGCAGACCGATGAGGCTCTCAGCAACATGATCCAGGCTGACAAGATGAAGGCTGGTGACCTGAGGGTGGAGCACCAGCAGCACCAGGAGCAGATCTCCAAAATCAAATGGGACTGTGAGAGGGACATCCGCAGGCTGGTAGGCCTCATGACGGCCACTAAATACATATCAAGTGACTTTAAAGGTAGGGTAGGTAATGTTGGAGTAAGTGGGGACCGAGCAGGATTTTGAAAGTAAATAACCCATGAAATCCCCAAAACACAAACGCGAATCTCAGTGAGTCTTGGAGAGAGGAGCACATCACAGCCGTGTCAAACTACAACTACTTCATATCTTATTCATATGACGGAGTAATAGGAGAAAATATGCTGAGCCACATCATCAGAGGTTATAATGTTTTTGCGGGGAAAACTGAAAAATAGGAAAAATCACACACACGCACCACTGAAAGCATGTGTGCCGATTGTGCATTCACACATGTAGAAGGTTTTTTATTTTGTGCGTGCTTTTATTCTTTTTTTTTTTCAGAGCATTTAATGCATTGATAGCATTCAGGATTTCCTCAGATATAACAAATCGTGTTTCTACAAAAATATACCAATCCTACCTTTAATGTTAATATGCCCAATATTAGTAATTATCTTGTTAGTAATTAGTTTTGCACTTGTGAACTGCCTTTTTGTGATACACTTGAACCACTTAAGAAATGTAAATTGACAATTTAATGTATAGCAGTCAAATTTCATTAGAATCGTTGGATATTTGCTATTTTTTGTTGCCGCTTAATGTTAAGTTTTCCATCAACATTGTACATTGTATATTGTTTAGATAACAAAACCATTTTCAACCAGAATCATGAACACTATTGTAAAAAGTGTGTGTTTTGTATAGAGAGCTAATGTACCTTCAGTTGCACTTGAATCTTTTATGCTGTTTGTATTATTTCCCCTTTTGTTGCTACAGGTGGATGAAATCAAATCTAAGGACCGTACCATCTTTTCTTTGGAGAAAGAACTGGAGTCAACAGCTGGTTTTCTACAGAAGTTGCAGCTTCAGAAGGATGCTTTGGACGAGCAGCTCTTCCTGGTCAAGGAGGCTGAGTGCGGTCTGGGAAGCCCCAAAAGAGAAATTCCTGGGAGAGCAGGGGATGGGGCGGAGCACTGTGGCAGCCCAGTAAGTACAAAGGATGAGCTGTGGGTGGCGTCAGACTCCACTCTGACCATTAGATCATCAATTATGAAAAAGCGGAGCCATGTCTAAGTCAAGCTTTTTTCACACCAGTGCAATATGAAAATGATGCTCGGATTTGCTGCACGTTGATGCGGCCGTTATCCGCATGTAAAGCATGCACACTGGGTCCGGTGTGAAAGGGTTCCCATTTTGCTGATAGAAAAAGTAAAAAAAAAATCAACATACAATAGATCATACAGAGTAGCAGCAGGGTTCACGTTTTTTCAATCTTACAAGCAACAAAAAGAAGAGAATGTTTTGGGTCCGGAACGGGAAGAGTTCCACAGGTTCATCCCAGAGCTGCGATTGTATCGTCCACGCTTCAGACAATATTTCATAATGTCCGAAGCACAGTTTGAAAATATAAAATACGGTGATGGAACACCAGATTAATCAGGCTTTTACTCATTTTCCAGCCGAATATAGGACCAAGTTTGGAAAATATGACATCCTACAAAACAAACAACTTGATAGGTCAAGCGTGTAGTTTCACTGATGGAATTCCACAGCTGACAAAGTGGATCCGGATTTTTTTTTCTTGACATGTAAAAGTTCCACCTGGTGTCCAAGCTTCCATTATAATCATTGATGAATATTTTGATATACTTTTTATGAATTTTGGGGCAATTAATCTGCACAGAAAAGTTTTATTTGGTGTGAAACAGCTTTTAATTTGTCATATTCCACCTCTTGAACATGCTATTGTTTTCTTGTTGAGACCTTGTATTCCACTTTGAATCTGAAACATCAGTACATCACGGTAAGAGAGAACAATAAACAATAAACAAGTGGTCTATAACACAAACTCACCAGGAGCCTATAAAACCAAATAATTGATGAGGTTACAACATTTACATTGATTGTTGAAGCCACTAGAGGTCATTCTCAAACCGTGACTGATGTTGTATTACGGTATTAATGGTCGTTAATGTGTGTGTGTGTGTGTTTGTCAGGACATGAGGAGAAACCAAAGGAGAATGGCCGAACTCAACTCAACTGTACGGAAATTAGAAGACCGCAACTCACTGCTGGTGGATGAGAGAAATGAACTGGTACAATCAAATGACTAACATTCAGTGGATTTACATGACGTTGGAAAAGTGAAATGATTGCCAAAGTGCGACTAAAACCAGACTTTTAAAATACATGTAGTAATGTTAATCTGACCGAAAATGCACTAAATTGATTTTCTCTAAGTCAGTCAGACATACTTAAATTATGTGGTTGGACATTGATGCATGCAGCCGCATTTAGGCTGCAGCTCTCATGACAATGGGTGCAAAGATGAAAACCACACATTGTTGGAAAGACGGGAAGACAAACTTTACACTGTCTCAGTTTTATGGAGTTAAATTTCCTAAATTGCATTGATGGATGAAAACATGCTGAATGGGGAATGCTTAAAAAAGTGGAATGTTGTGCTTCTGCCTGAACCGGAGAGCGAAAGCCGGAGCCTTTTCTACGGTGCAGTTGAATATATTTGTACTTTGCTGTGACTTGTCATAGTTAAGAGAGGAAAAGAGGAGTGAACGGAGGAAAGACTACCGTTGAAATAAAGCCACGACTTTATTGTGTTTTATCCTTGACAGTTTTACGATGTGGGTAAAAAGGATTCACGTGCAGAGTTTTTGTTCATAATGCTTCAAAATCTTACCGTATAATGTTTTGGGTTTCTATCTGTGCTCACAGTATATTTACACGTAAACACATCGCTGTAATCATTATCAAAACTCAGCATCCAGCCAAACTACCATTTTTCAGTGTCGATGACATAAACAGCATGATCAGATTGTTTTTACTGATTTAAAACACGCAGAGCAAAATTCAGAGCTGTAAAGGTGTCCATTTTTCTTTATAGATAAACTGTCTATCGATAAAACTGCCATCTGACAGTGATGCCGGTTGCTAACTTGTTTGGTATGTGTTGCAAAGAGCCAAAAGTCTGATTGTAACCAGCTGTAAGGGGGCACATCGCCACCTACTGGAGTCAAGACATACATCAGTCACTAGTTTGAATCTTCTCTGGCTCATGTATACTGGGACAACAACAAAATTGACTTAACAATGCTGCATGGAAACCCACTGAATACGATCTCTGTGATAAACACACATGCCACAGGACTACAGTATTAATATTTATCGCATTCCTTTTCTTATTCCCTCCTCTCCTACTCGTTAATCAGTTTGATCGGTTCATGATCCTAGGTTGATCATAAATTTATTTTTAGTGCAGTCAGCGGTTATCTTGGAAGATTCTGAGTTTGTCAGATTAACCTAAAATATCCCGGTTTTGATTGCGGCATGTCCTAAGTTATGTAGTTTTTTATCTGTCTGGATCACTATCACGCTAATTTCCTCAGTAAAGCTCACATATTTTGGTTCTGCGCACAACATCTGATATATTTGTGGCATTGTGACTCTGCTCACTGACAACATCAAAGTTATTTGCTAAAAAACTAAAGAATTGTAGCAAAATATTTATGTCTGGCGGTGATTTTTCTTTTCTTCTTTCGACCTTTTTTGTCTTGTGACTCTTTGATGAATCTGTGTCTTTTCTCAGCTGAAGCGAGTACGAGAGTCGGAGAAACAGTGCAAGCCGCTTCTGGACAAGAACAAACTGTTGCATAAGAGGAATGACGATTTGACCCACACCATTCAGAAGCTGGAGGAGAAACTCAAGAGCCTGGCCAGGGAGAACCTGGAGATGGTCAGCAGACTGTCCTTTTCGATGTTATTGCTCCTATATTCATAATCGTTTCGTCTTGCCTTGGTTTTTCGTTTTAGTGTTGCCTCTTTTTCAGAAGGAGAAGATCAGCAGCCACCCTCCCCTCAAAAAGCTCAAGTCTCTGAACGATTTGGACCAAGCCCACGATGACCAGGAAATAGCCTTTCTCAAGCTTCAGGTCCTGGAACAGCAAAGCATAATCGATGAGTTGACAAGAGTAAGGACTTGATTTATGTTGAGCGTGCAAGTGAACGTTTTTGTTAATTTTCTTTGGAGGTTTCTGGATTGTCCACAGTAGGCAATTATAATGTAGAATACATAGAGAGACAATCAGCGCAAGAGTTTGAGAAACAAACAGGATATGTGCAAACTATGATGTAAAGAAGTGATTGAAAAGGTAGAAGGAAGAATCTCAGGTATCACTTAGGATGATTTTATTATAGACAAAACAAAGTGCTATTTCATTAGAATGCAAATACTTCTGTCACTGTGTAATGTCAATAACGTGCTAAGTAAAGCTGTAGAAGCGTGACATTTCTTTTTTTTTTTCACGTCTGTTTTTCAAGGATCGAGAAAAACTCCTAAGAAAAAAGAGACATAAAAGAAGTTCCAGACCAATTAAGGTAAGATAAGGGAAATTTAATGGAAATTTAATGTTGATGTTGTTTCTTGACGTAATTTGATCTTTTATGTCTTGTAGAAATACAACCTATAATAAGTTTCACAATGCAAAGAGTCACACTATAATCACAACAACATTAAAGACAGGAGGGGTAAAAAAAGAGGATAAACCTCACACTTTGACTTCCGTCTGTCCTTTCCGACAGAGACACATTGTCGTGGACACCTTCTTCGGCTACGATGAGGAGTCGATGGACTCCGAGTCGTCTTCGGTGGCTTCATTTCGGATGGACAGAACTCCTGCCACTCCCGATGAAGACTTGGATGAAGTGAGAACTCATGACACAAAGACTGTTTATCATCTCGTAGCCTTGGATACCAATTTCCCGTAACTTGTGACCTCTTTCCTTGTGTCCATCAATTAAGGGTTTAGCCAACGAGGAGTCGGAGTTGCGTTTCCGTCAGCTGACCAGAGAGTATCAGGCCTTACAGCGGGCCTACGCCCTGCTGCAGGAGCAGAAAGGGGGAATACTGGACGCTGAGATGGAAGCCAAGGTACGGGAATAGACCGGGGGAAACCTGTGAAGAAAATAAACTTTGCAGTGACAGTAAACTGCTGTATTGGATTTAGTCCTTAAATTAGACAACAGCATAACATAATCCAGGCAGCAACATAATCGTAACTTTTCCTAAACTTTTCCCAAATTTAACAGAAATTTTTCATGGTTCTAAGTCATTTGATCGATTTTTGATGGCAAATCCATTGAAAGGATGCCCTTGTTCAAGTATTTGGGTAGATGTTTTGATGACTTTTAAGCTTTGATTCAATGCAAGTATCCCTGGGCTAGTCTAGAAACTCAAAGTGAAGATTGGCTTTTATTTTAGAAATAAATCTTCTTTTATTTCAGTGCCAAGAAAAAACTTGTGGACGCTACATTTCTGTGCGTGATTGATGCTGGTGACATATTGTGTATGCATGCAGCTTCCTCATTTTACAGTGGACCCATGCATCTGTACGTTTCATCACAAATGCAAAGTCCCTTCATCACCTTTGCATTATTTTATAATTTGCTGGGTTGGATTATTAGCGATGAAGCGGTACTGGGTAAACTTTCAGATTATCTCTGTCCCTTCCTCTGTCTCAGCTCTGGTTGTTACCAGCTGTGGCTGCTTTTTATTGCTCCCCCTGGCTTTGACAGATCTGGGAAAAAACTGCATTTTCCCACTATGCACCTTGGGCATGGAATAATACGCAAAAAGATCTCATATTAGGCGCATTTACATCTTTCGCTGAGGCATGTGGTTGTTTTTCTTGAATAGCTACGTTCTGTATTTTATATATCGTGTTGTATGTGTTGCATTTTAATATGTTGTAATTTTGTACGGCTGCTACCTGCGCCAGGATTCTCTTGTAAGAGAGATTTTGATCTCAATGGGACTTCATGGTAAAATAAAGGTAAAATAAATAAATAAGTACATTTTTAGTTTACACACTCATACATGTAGGATTTTTGTATCAATTAGAAACATGATGCAAGCCGTCCTGTGTCACATGACAACATTGTTGACTTTTTGATGTATAATGAAGCATTATGAAGGCTACATAACCTTGGGTGAATGCACATTTCACAATAAGGGAGTTAATTTCCACCACTTTAGTTTGATCATAGGTTGATGTTAGTCACATTTACTCATTTGTCTCATTTCTTGTCTCCTTAAATAACTTAGATATCATGTTAGAGCTTCTCGTGGCCTCAGTGGGAACTGAGTTTGTCTTATTTCAGGTCTGAATCGTGTCTGTTTAACATACAAATACATAGAGACGTTTTGGGGGCAGGGAAAAGTATACATAGCCTATATAGTCTGTGTGTATAGTTTGTTAATTCACATTCATGTGATATTGACACATTTTATTCTATGTATTTTTTAAATTATGTATTTGTTACTAGTCCACCTTGGTAGCTGGTAACAGATCTATTTTTGGTAGTTTGAGTCTGAAGTTCATGATCCAGTCAGGCAACATACAAAACTCAGGATAAACGGTTCATTACTCCGACTGTTCACAATTAGCCGATTAGCATCAGCTGTGGAGTAAACCACACCCACATTAAGATGCTTCTTTACCAAATTTTATACCCCAAGAAATATACTGTATCTGTTTAAAATGAGTTCTCTGTGCGTTCATGGTTTGACTGCAGATTGAATGTATGTTGTGGCCTCTCCTTTTTTGCTCCCTTCCCTCCTTTTTGATTGTCTTTTTTGCTCCCTTTTCTCTTTTGGACATTTTGTAGTATAAGATGTACACTAATGTGAGATTTGTTATGTAAGGAATTGTTTTTGTGTGGGTTAGCTTTCTTCCTTTGTGTACTGACATCACTACTCCACATCTGATACTAACCAGACATTTCCAAACAATGGGAAAATGCATTTAAGCCTGTCACTGATGCTATTTTCAGTAACTGTGTATGAAGCATTACAGCTAACTGAGGGAATTGATGCTCATTCCCTTAATAATAATTGTCTAAATCTTTGTTTTTATTACTGTAGTTTTTTTGTGGTGTTATGCCACATTGAACTTACCAGAGAGAATACTGTTTTTGTGTGACATATTTTGTTGTGTCTCAGGCACAGGAGCAGCTCCACGCAGACCTTCTCAGGTATAAGGCCAAAATAGAAGACTTGGAGAAGGAACTGACCCTGAAAGGACAGGTAGAGGCCTCAGCAGATCCAGATTCAGATGTTTGGGGTCCCACATGGGAAATCTGTCCTGCAGCCTGGATCCAATATAAACAACCATTGTGCAATAAAACATTATGAGACATGGATGCTCATGTACAAATCAATGCAGATCAATCCATTAACTCTACAGTAAAACCACATTTGTTATTAATGCTCCCTGCTTATAAAAGTGTCAAGGCGAACAGGGATGTCAGCAACCTCACTTTGTAATCTGTAAAATAATAGAAGATACATGACATAAACACAACACAAAAATATGAGCTGGATTTAATCTGAGCATGAACATGTCTACTTTCTTTCAGGACTCCAGATGGGTGGAGGAAAAGCAGCTCTTCTTACGGAGAAATCAGGAACTGTTAGAGAAGGTCAGACTCATCCTTCAGTAGTGCTTTGTTATATTTGTTCATCATAATTGATGATAATGATTTATTGTTGTCACCTCTTCACATTATATTGCTCAGCATCCTAACTGTTCACTGTTCATCATTTGGTATAACCTTTGTCAGGTCCTTAATACCAAACTCTATGTGGTCCCCAGGTGGATAAAATGGATATAGAGTCCAACCGAATTCAGCAGGAGCTACAAGACTCCAAAGACCAAAACGAACTGTTGGAGTTCAGGATACTGGAGCTGGAGGTTAGTACGGATGATTCTGAACCAAGTCTTGTGTCTTGACAGGGACCAGAATTTTCCCATGGATAATTATTCGGGTTCTTATTCCACAACAAGCTGTTTTACTTCAGCATAGATTTAAATATTGCAGATTATCATACTTTGTTTTACATGTCAAATGATTCTGTATGTACACCATCTGTTTTGGTGGGCTGGTAATGAGTGCCTGATGTCATGGCGACAGAGAACACCTTCGGTATTTGTACATCAGATCATTTTAATGCGTGTGCATTGTGCATGCTTTCTACTATCACTGTACTTTGTATTTTATTTTTATTAATATTATGATTAAAATGTTACATTTTGCAACAATTTACCCAAAACTGCAGGAGGAGACAACAGATGTTGTTTTGGACAAAATTCAAATCGTGTAAATCTTAATTATACCACTAATCTATCAAAAGCAAAAGGCCAAAAAGTAAAAATTATCACAGCGCCACCTTCAGAACTGGATTACAAATATCTGTAATTCAGTTTTAGTTGTGAGAATTCCAAGTTTTAATGGGGTTGTAGTGAAATAACACATATCAGTTCCGGATATGTGTTATTTTTGATATCTTAAATAAAGATGTAGATATATTAGCAGCTCTGTCCTTAACTAATTTTGAAGCATGAATTTTATTTGTTTGAAATCTTGACTATCTTAACATGTATTTATTTGAATTGCAGATATCGCTTATTCTTACTTTTGACTTGTAACAGAGCCATATTAAAAGATAAAATAGCATGCCATACATGTCCATCCTGTCCTCCAAATTTCATGGAAATCAGCTCTTAACATTTTTAGTTACCCTTTATAAAGACAGACCGACATAAAGGTGATGAATTAATAGATAATTCACTGAGTCGTTACAGTTTTGTTTGGTCAAGTTTGCAGTTCAGCCATATACAGCCAATCAGTCGGTCATTTAGTCTGTCATGGGACCAGGCTGATATCTCACAGCCTTTGTTAGTGTTCTACAGTACAATGCTAACGCCATCTAGTGAGGAGAAAGCATGTGTGCTACCTATCCTCATTACTATGATGCTTTTGTGTTTACTAGCCCTATGTTGAGCAAGTAAGCAAGCAAAAACAAAACAATGAAAACTCACGTTAGGAGAGTAACACCAATATAGATATAAGAGAAACCCACGTGGTTAAGTTCTTGATGTAATTAAATCATATTCAAATATATCCTATATTTCTGTTTTCATAGGAGCGAGAGAGACGGTCTCCTCCGTTCAACCACTTAAGGATGCACCCGTTCTCTGAGGGGATCAGTGCCCTGCAGATCTACTGTATGAAGGAAGGAGTGAAGGTAAGCAGATAGAAGAACTTTGATAGGCCTGCACAAAATATATATAAAAAAATCACAAAACACGCACACACACAATGTGATGCAATATTTTGAAGTTAGTAGTAGCAATGTCATGCTCGACTATTGGAATGTTGAATTGAATGTTGCTTTCTTTTGTTGTGGTTGGGAAATTTTTTGATAGTCGTTCTCTTAATCACCACCAGGGGTCAGTATGACAGGACATACTGTACAGCATGTACTGTTTGTAGCAGGCTATTAATAAGGAGTTCTAATCAGAGGGAGGGCGCACAGTCAGCTAGCTAAAAGAAACTAAGGCTACTCCTGTGACTTATTGTTTTTCTCAATGAGGCTCTTGTTCCAGTTATCAATGGCTTGCTTTATTTATCAAATCTTCATGTTAAATGAGTATTATTATGCATGACATATGCTGGTATAATTCAAATCAATTCAATTCAATTTTATTTATATAGCGCCAAATCACAACAAAAGTTATCTCATGGCACTTTACAGGTAGAGCAGATCAAGATCAAACTCTTGAATATATAGAGACCCAACATTCCCCCATGAACAAGCACTTGGCGACAGCGGCAAGGAAAAACTCCCCTTTTAAAGGGAAGAAACGTCTAACAGAACCTGGACTAGGAGGGAGACCATCTGCCTTGACCGGTTGGGTTTAGAGAGAAAGTGGGAGGGAGGGGGGGGGGGGAAGACACAAAGAGAGAAACAGAGATGCACAGCAACTGAAATAATAACAATAACAAAGATGAATCCAGATATGAGTCCAACTGGAAGCCGTCTTAAACTTTGTGTGGACCTGACGGGCAACAAAGACAAACACTCCGGGGACGAAGACGAGTTAGTAACATGCAGTAATGGGACATGACTGAGTGTATATG
>OMNV01009206.1:201361-216004 GCA_900303265.1 Brotula barbata | reverse complement strand
ATCTGATATTTGTTCATTATTTAAGGATTTACTCACTGTAGGTGCTGAGCAGGCTCTCAAACTGGGCCACCAGGCCAACCAGGTGGAGCTGTTTCAGGAAGCTTTTGTCTTGGATTCCTGCAAACAGTCTCATGACAAAACCACAAGCTAATGCTGCCAACTATTAACGCACGCACACACACACACACACACACACACACACACACACACACACACACTACATTTAGCACAACAATACATTTCAAGTGTGATTTAACGTTTCCATACACCCAGTATAACCTTTAATTGTTAGCCATAAAACACACACCACCTCAAGGATCATTTTGACATTTATAGTAATAGTTTACTTTAGGTTTATTTTCTTTGTAGATTGAAAAATGTGTTAAAATGCTGCCTGATTTTTAGCTGCCATAAAACTTGATTTAATAGTGTTTCTTATTCAATTTTTTTTTCATTCAACCTACAAGTGGTTGATAGTCCAAAAGTTTTTAAAACGCTGCCTTACAAGTGAGATGTTAATGAAAATGATTTATTGTAAGTAAAGAAAAATGACTAAAATTCCGAATGTCCATCTGAATTTCAGTAAAAGCTCAGCACTTGCGTGCGTTCACATTTATTGAAGCCTTTGAAAACTTCCTTAAAAGAAAACAATGGAAATGATCTGAGCCAAATGAGACCCGTCCTCTGATCAAAAACACAGATAAGTGAAGCTATCTCCACATTTTATAACCCAGTGTGGCCACCTACTGCCTGACTGAAGACCACATCTCTCCTCTGCTGGAGCAGGAAGCCCTGTGGAATGCTGCAGGCTGCCTCCTGCAGGAGCACGAAGGTCATGGCCCTCTTAGCCCGCTCCACCACCTCCATCACACACTCCTTTAACCTGGTCGCCAGGGGGCACAGCTGCTCCTTCCAGTCTCCTGGTGAGACAATGAGATGGGGACAAAGGTGTGGATGAGGTCTCCGGTACACAGGGATGTGTGAGAGATAGAGTATAATGCAGTTACGACGTAAAATATGTCTGACATTCACTTTCATTTGTGCAGAAGTGAAAGTGAATGTCAGAACTTGCTCAGCCAGGAATATTTTCTACGCTCAGGAATAACAGGAACAAAAAATAAATTTAAAAAATCAAGGAGCTCTAGTTTTATTTCATGGGAGGTGATTGTTTCACTTCTGCTGACTTTATAATGACCTTATAATAATTCCACTCAAATGCCAAAAAGATACATAATTACTGTAATAACTATGCTGAAGGTCATCGGTGCATTTCTCTCTTCAAACATCGATTTCTCTGACCAACAGGGGGCAGTGTTAGCTAAGTCATCTCTCTCACACGCACCGCAAAACATGAAGCACATCCGACTTGCCCTTGCCTTGTCAGAGAAATCATGTCTTATCTCATTCCGCAAATACTGCCTCTGTACAGGAACGCTAGGAACAGAACTTCAACTGTCATCTCTTGACCAGCCGCCCTGTCCAAACATCCAAATATCCAAACACCCACAATGCATCCACAGTCCGTCGCTATCAAACGCCTTGGCTTCACCATTCTCAGCAAGCAGATAAACTCTCTCTCATTATCTCATTTCTGTTTGTATTCAGACAAGCAGATGACCACTTGCTCGGAGACTGTTCGGTGTCTTAATAAGGGTGTTTGTATGCCGTGTGTATGCCTTCACCTGCCAGCTGACATCCACGGACACACACACAGACACACACACACACGCGCGCACATAAAGTGATACAAATGCACGGACAAGTTCACAGTGGATGGAGAATACATCAGGGACACGCATGCACACCAACACACACCCTCTGCTTCTCCTTGTCTCTCGGTCAGATTAAAGCTGCTGCTTTGTGTGCCAGTTGGCAGCTGTAACAGGCTGGGCACTTGTCTGGGCACAAGTTTGAGGAAGGATTTCATTGGACATAAAGCAAGGTTGCGGTCAACACTGAATGGCGCTGCATATCAAATATAGCTCTCGTCTATTTCTCTGCCAACAATTAGTTTGTCTTCCGCTGTTACTTAAACACGGGGGGGCTCGAAGTTGGTGCAGTTTGACATCACGCCTTTCAGCAGAGGAAAGATTGTGTGGCAAAAAATGTGAGGCGCATAAACTTAACAAACAATTACGTTGCAATACTGCGATGCAACATGCAATGAATTTCGTGCATAGAATCTGAGCCTTAAGACATTATATGTAAGCATAAAGGCTAAATAAAAAGTGAAATATGTTGAGTTGAGCTGCTGTTTGGGTTCTGATATACAAAAATACAGCTACAATTAAATGAATATGATTCAATCTTAATGGCGAATTTTAGAAATCATTAAGATTTAATGGCAGTATTATCGGGCTGACTTACTAAAAGTCAATAGATATAACTGAAAAACTTTATTAAGAGCTTCCATCAGTACCACAAAGTCATATTATTATCCAATGGTCACACCGAGTCGTGGTTATAAAAATATTGTGTTCATTTACCTGGATTGTGGGAGCTGATGACATCGGCTGGTTGTTGCTCAGGGAGTGGCTCTTGCTTGCTGTTGTCTTCTTCCTGGAGTTTATCCACCATGGCGATGACACTGTTGAGACTTTTGGCCACGCTGGCCCACACCCTGTCCTAAAAGAGTCACAAACACAATCAACCCCACCGTTTGTGCCATGAAGAGAAATGTGTTGGATAATCTGAAAAATAATGCTCTAAAAAAACAAAAACAAAACAAACACTTGATTTATGTGTAAAAGCCCACTGCGTATAATTACTTATTATAATTATTGTCATTCATTACAGCATTCCGTGTCCTTCTGCACGCCTCAAATTTATCCATTGTATACACGCTTTCACTTTTAAGTGTGTCTGTGTTGTATGATTTGGGGACGAGCTCAGGCTTCACTGAATCAAAATAATGCCTACATGTTTTACATAACAGGGAATATCCTTTGGAGAGATAATTAGGTATCGGTCTGTGGAAATCCTGACAGGCTCCTGCTGTCGGTGTGGCTCTCCTGTTATACACACAAACGCACACAACTAAGCAAACAAACTTCAGATAAGTGATGTAAAGCGTTAGAATTTGTTAGAAAGTATCAGTTTCTTTGAAGAGTGTATTCTACTCATCTACATCATCGATCGTTACTGTTTGTTGAAGAGCACAGTCTGGATTGTTTGACGTGCTTTGTAATGGTTTGGAGGCTCTACAACGACATGGAAAAGAAGTCACACTTGCCCAGTCTTCCTCGTCATATTCTTTCTGGTGTGGAATGGAGTCCTGGTGCTTCAATGGCAGTGGCCCACTTTCTCCTCCAGTTGTGGTCAGTGATTCTTCCACATTATTGCACACTGTGATGCTCTCATTGACCACCGTGGCTGGACTGTGGCCTGGAAGTCCCTGAGCAGGACTCTGTGTCTGGTCGCTGCCATGGTGGACTTGGCCTTGATGTTGGCCTGCCTGCATCTGAGTTTGCTTTTGGCTCTTGGAAACGTACCCAGGCTGTGCTGCGTGCAGCGCTAGTAAAGCACTCTTGACCAATTCGTCGTTAAGTGTGTGAACAAATTGTTCTGTCTGTAGCAAAGAGAGAGGGGGGGGGGTGCAAACACACAGAGGGTGATTGTGGGATAGCACAGCAAATGAAAGTTTAAGTGTTGAAAAAGTGAGACAGGAAGTAACTGAGACAAATGGAGAGAGGATTTCACAATGGTGGTTGGAGTGGGCGGAAGAAAACACAGGTGGATGAGTCTGCAAGACAGTTAATATTTACAAAGGAAGTGAAAGGAAATAAGGAAAATGAACACGCTCCTTCACCAGAGAGGAGCTGCTACCCATTACTGCAACACAGCCAGCGAGCATCAAAAACAGCGACAAACAACAAACAATTCAATTACTCCTACTGCAGCCTGTTTCTTCAAGGAGCACACCTCCTTTGATCTGAAACTCACCGGCGACTGTAAGTTGATGAGTAGCACCGAGGAGCCTCTTGCTCGCTGCAGCCACCGTGTACAAAATGATAGGAGCTTGAGAATAATCGAGTTATGGCTGAAATTATTCTATTCTCAAAGCCAAAAGCAGTCCGACGGCAAACCCACGAGGTGAGCCCCCAATGAAAGGAAACGTGTGAGGTCATTCCGCTCACACATTTGTCACACAAGCACCGCATTCCTGTTCCTACCTCCCCGTTGTAGAGAGCATGCCGTCAGTCTGTTGACATTGACTGAAGTAGTGCTGCAGAGTGAAAGCAAAGTGACTGAAGTGACTTTATGGGCAAAGAAGTGGGTGTTTTCACACAAGGCTATTTTGCTTTGTTTATGACACAAAGATTTTTTACAACGTTACACCAGTTCTATTTACGTGTACATTGATGGTCTGATATTAGTCTGTGTTAAGAGCATGAAAAAATATATGATCAAATAAACTCATCCAATAATCTGACCTTAATCAGTCTATACTTAGTCCAGACCAACAAATCACTCCATAACTAACACTACGAGTATTCATCACACTTAGTGACCTAACATGTTCAGTGGCGATACCCAGTCTAAATAATAACACTCTCTGCAGTGTATACTGCATGCAATGTACCAACTTTGCTGTAATATGAGTTCTGGCCAGTGCAGTAGCTAACAGTTAGCCAAAGCGTTAGTAGTCAGCTAAACTTACTAAAGATGGCTACAATGAATTATTCAGATGGAAATAAAGCCCGAAATTCAATAATAGGTTGAGTGATATTGGTATTTCAGCAGCCGACTACATGCATGAGGAATGGGTGGGTCCGGTCGAACGGATACTTAAAATTAACAATGATAAGTCTGAGGTCTTTCTGCTTGGTCCCCTTAATTCCATCCACTCTCTCTGTACTAATCTTTGTCGTCGAGCTAATAATATTAACATATAATTATATTTGTTTTAATGCTTGAGTAGCCCTCATGCAAACATTCTGGATCCGTTAGATGGACTATTGGCTTTAGCCAGAGTACTCTGTGCATGTAAAAACAGGTTGTCAGTGTTTGGTTTGATTTGGTTATACACAGGAAACGGTGTAAATGAGCATATTAACAAAAATCCATTCACTGATCAAAAATGTATGGATATACTTTACTTTAGTGCTATAGCAAACTTATCTTGAACAGTAACTGATAGACTCTCTAAGTCATCGTCCCCTTTTACGCTACATACAGAGAAATACTATGCCAACTGAATGCTGACTTTAAATGCACTCCAAGCAGTTTCGAAAACAACCATTTGCTTCGCATTATGTAAAGAAGAGAGAAGACAGTAACAACAGCATGCTAACCTTTAACTTGCTAATCTGACATACAGTGACCTTTTCACCGCATTCATTTGATTTGATATG
Organism: Brotula barbata; assembly: GCA_900303265.1. Taxonomy (NCBI): domain Eukaryota; kingdom Metazoa; phylum Chordata; class Actinopteri; order Ophidiiformes; family Ophidiidae; genus Brotula; species Brotula barbata. Next base: position 210,650 of record OMNV01009206.1, on the reverse strand, counting down.
GGTTATCAAAGAGAGAGAGCGAGAGAGAGAGACAGTAAATCTTTATGGCCCCCGAGGATCAATGTGATTTACAGCGAGCAAACACAAACACAAAGGGGAAGACATTACTATAAAGACATTAATATAAAGATTTAACTTGAAAACACACATAATATACATCACATACAAATAATTTATGAGAGAAATAGTTGTGCGTACAAAGGATTTATATATTTTTTTTTTACATCTGGTGGTTTTTCACCTGGTGTGTGAATATTTGCAGCCAGATGGAAGTAACTGAAACATGTTTAAGAGAAGGTGACTGAGGTCGGACATGATCGTGGCCTTGATTATAGCAAGGCACTTTAATCGGGCATGACCACATCAACCTGTAATTGCCTCCCTACACTGGCTCCCTGTTAGATTTCGTATAGATTTTAAAATTCTATTGCTATCTTTTAAAGCTTTTATTTTGTAATTATAATTGTTATTATTATTATTACTGCAAGTCAGTGATGTGACAGCTGGAACCTATGGATAAGAAGTCAGGCATTTCTGCTGAATACTTTTCTGTGATACGCAATAATACACGGAAATACACGGAAACACCATTACAGAGGTGCCCAAATGACTAAAAATGAGCTTTAGCCAATTCAATGAGCAAAATGATGAACTTTCAGAATTCAAAATGTAAATTCATATTCAAATTGAACTCTGCTTATCTGACCTCAATTTCAATTTGCAATTTTTCAGACCATGTATTATTCATTATCTTTTCTGAGCTGAGTGAACAAAGCCTCAGATTGTATTTAACACAATCTAGGTCATATTTGCACTTCTTAACCATGAGGTCACAGTACTGATGTATGCGTATGTCAGTGCTCCTCAGGATGTAGGAATATACTTACTGGTGCCCTATTTTATTTTCTTTATGAATTGGATTCATACATTTTTTTTTGTTGCTGTAAACCAAACTGAACTGATTACAACAAGTCCAGCATCAATGAAACAATCATACAGAAAGAGCTGCTGAAAAATCTGCTGCTTTGCTTTGTGTATAATTGTGATCAACACTGAAGGACTGAAGCACTGCTTTATATGGTATATTGTAGCTCATGATCCATGTGCATGTATTGTGTTCAAAGCGAAATTTCAGAAGCACATTCCTCTGGGCAAAAGAGAGAACCGTTGTTGCTTTTATTTTCCCACCAAGAATATACCAAAGCTACTCTGTTCCTACATGTTCACCAAACTACTCCTGAGCTTTGCAACTCCCACTGTTACCTGTTTTGGAGGTGTGAAACTCAAAATCCCATAGGAGTGATTGTGTTGGTAATCTTTTTTTTTTCCGTATGTGATCTGAAGTGATCTGAGCAGTCAGAGCAGGAGTCAGAATCTGCCTCTGTGGACTCCAACTGAGAAAAAAAATAAGCTGTGTTTGATCTAAAAGAGAAGAAAACTGTGAGAATCTGTACACTGCAAATGGCTTTACCCCGAAGGATGAGTGGAGTTTGACTGTTAAAAATAAAGCTTCTTCACTCCGTGTAGCTTCACCTGAGAAGTGAAGGAAGGCTGATAACGCTGGCTACCTTCCAACAACACTTGGCTGATAGGACACCGTATTGCAAATATGACCTCCATACACAGTCTTAGTATATAATAATATATATAAACATATAAAATATACTGTAGATGAATAGTATAATCATGAATAGATGGTCAATGCCCCGAATCTTCCCAGATAACTGCTGCAGCGAGGACGTGCTAAGGACACAGCTGGAGGGTAGGGAAATATACAGAGGAGCTATGTCCAATCATAACCATGTAGAATGCCTCTGATTTCACACAGCCAATCACACACACAGGTGAATACACAGACCAGATACACCCTCAATCACCCACCAACCTAACCACCCACCCACACACACACACACACACACACACAGCTTGAGATTTTAATCAGAGAGAAGTCCTGCTTGTGCTGACCAGGCCAGGGGTTTACTTGGGCAAAGTGAGCGCGTCTAATCAAGGATGAGAGGAAGTGGTAACAGAGCGAATGTACCAATTAAGCAGGCTGATTGGGCTCTATTCCACTGTGGCAAAAACAATCTCTCCCAAAACAGATTGCAATATGACAGCACCAGATGTAATTCATTAATTATACTGATAAAAGCGCCTCAACTCCATAAACCTCCATGCTGCCATTCACTTTTGTTGGTTTGGCATTTTTATTATGAGTTATGGATGTATCCGGAGGTTGTCTTTGTGAATGTGTCCGTTTCATGTTATCTGCTGGGCTGAAGGTTTAACCCCTCAAATACAACCTAGGGCCCACCCCCTTATACCATGAGTAACAGCCTTTTATCCGCTTTGCAACCTCCTCTTAAACCAAGTAACCCCGAGGTAAGAAGGGTGGACCAGAGTGTAGGAAGAGGAAGCTGTTTTCGGAAGTGATAAAAGAATTTGCGAGAGCCACAGGAGCTCTGATTGTTATGAAACTAGCAGAGACTTATGACGAGTAAAAGCCTTACCACGTCATTCCAGCAAGTCCTTAACTCAGCGAGGAACATTTGGAATTTGTCCTGAGATCCACAGAGATCCAGACTGCCTTAAGAACACAGCTAAGTTGCAGCTGGTAAAAGGCTAAAACGTATTTTAATAGATAACCTCAAGAACTAAAACAGTGCTTTGAACACGTTCCTGTGAGCTAAGAGGGAAAAAAAAGATAATTATATAGAAAATGGAAGTGTGTGTGTGCCGGGGCGTTGCTTGAGATAGCCTCACCTTTTCGGAGAGGTTCTTGAGTGCTTCCCTTAGCTCAGGGAATGAGTGCTCCTGGGCAGCCTGGAGAAGCTGGTCCACTAAAGTTGTGATAAGAGGCTGGAGGAGACTCATAGTGTTCATCACCTCGTGAGCTTTGGCTGTGTGCTCTGGGGAGTAGTAGATACACTGGTAGGTGGTGCTGAAGCTGTCGAAGAGGACAAACAAAGCATGAATCAAAAGCATTATTTCTAATGTGATGGTTTTCATTGCAATGGTACGGTTTCCTAATATAACATATGCCACATGGGTCGCGGGTTGTGGGTGTTGGGTATGTGGGTTTTCTGTAAGTCTACTTTCAACGGCAGTAAAAGCTAACAAACCAGGATGATTCAGTTGAACAGCAGCAGGTAAGGGGTGATCATAATAAGATGTGATTCAGCTTTCAAGTTTTGCACAACATCCTCAATATGCTGCTATAAAATGTACAAAAAGTACATAGTTATTGACAGAGAGCAGGCCAAATTCATTTCATTATTTGAAAAATAATACAGTAGTCATGTTTTCATCAATTGTCAAGCAATTCCAAGCAAATGATTCAGAATGTGACAAAAAAGAAAATACGAATTAGGACAAATGGGTGCATTTCAATCAACTGGCAGAGTGCAGTTTTGTCAGAAGTTGAGAAAGGCTACATCCTACACCAATAAATAGACTTGAAGAGGTAGAGGTTGCAAACCGAAGACACAGCGCACATATGAATTCTGGGAAGTCATAGTGGACACACATTTCAGACTATCCAAGCCCACTTTTGAACTGCTGATCAGTCACTTGCGTTAAATTTTCTCCATGTCATAACTTTTCGGTAAAGGCGTTTCCGTTACTCTTTTACACATCAACTCTTTTTCAACATTTCCAAACGTTCAACATTACGAATGCGATACTTCAAAATTCTCATACAAATACCTCGTACCTTTATGTTGTTGCCCTAAGAGTTATACAACATAAAAGAAAATAAGGGACAACAAAACAATACAGGAAATTTTTAAGTTAAATAATCATTTTCACACTCTGACAATGTGCTGTAGGGATTGTGAGCATTACCTTAAACTGTTTGTGTACAGTAATTTTCATGATGTGTTGCTGCTTTTGGTGCTTTGAAAATGCAGAGCAGCAGTGCTTTCCAGGTTCTTAGCTTGAACTGTCACATTGGACCTGAAGTCCAATGTCAACCCATTTTCACTTTATGAATAATTAATCGCTTGCTCATTTCCAGGGAGCGATTTAATCTCAGACAAAAACACCTTTTGTCAGTTCTTAGATTCAGGGCAAATCACTCCAATCAAACATTCTCCTCAGGTAAATTCCCGTGACTTTCAATGAGTTTCCGCTGACTTCCTGCCATCTGATAAAGTATGGAGAGAGGCAGCGATACGCAACCCTCCCAGCTAGTTTAGAGTCAGTTCGGTGTACCTCAATGTAGGCCAGACCCCAGAGCCAGACTCTAAGGCATCATTGACATACAGTAAAGGAACCAAAGGGGAAGAGAGCGAGAGAGTGCGAGAGAGAGACGGCTGGTATAACGCGGTATTCTCTGCAACCCTTTTTATTTTTTTGAAAGAATGAAAAGACGATGGTTCAGAAGGGGTCCCCCTGTGTAAAACAACCGTACTTGACGTATCCATAAAAGGCCTTAAGAAATGAGATGTACTAGCTGCTAGGAACTAACCCCTTTCTTTGACTGGCTAGCTTTAAAGTCTTGGCCTTGTCATTACAGCTAATGAGCACCCTGGAGGGCTACCTACCACTGGCTCCACGCAAATCAAAGGAATCGCCAAGTGTGAGAAAACCCAGGTTGAACAGCGTGTATAGAACACCACCATGTCAAACTTCTGTTAATCCCACTTTCATAACTACCTTGAAATACTTGGATTTAAAACACAGACAACCGCTCAATAGAATTATCTACTACAACCATGTAAAACCTGTAAACACTATGAGCTTATATCTATCTGACTGCATTATGCAGAACTAAAGAGGGAAAACCCTGCAGGAGTCTTATAACGCAGACATTCCAGAAAAAGAAGGGAGCAGAGGAGAAAGTTGGAAGAGAACCTCAGCCAGTGAGATTCAATAACAGCACTGTTGACTCATAAGTACAAATCCAATCCCATTAGGGAGCCCATGCAGGCCATAATGAATGTTGGGACCTGCCACCTGATGCTTGAGGACAGAATTGATCCCCTCTAAGACTGGCTAAGGCAAGGAACTTTAATTGCCTCATCAGCATCGCCGTCAGTCCAAAAGCCTCTTCTAAGATGGCACACGAAGCAAAGCTAAGACAGCTTGATCTGTGGATGCAAATGTGTTGAAAGACCATGAAGTGGTGTTTTAACACAGCCATTTTATTGCTACTGCAAGCCCTCCTCTGGTTCCTGTGGTAAGTGCTACAGTGTGTACATAATATTATTAATTATACAGGGGTGGACACAATCAAAAACAAATGATAATTTTTATACCATCATTTGGGATGTTTTTGCTTTGGACATTATATTGAAATTAATTAAAATGATAAGTAAAGATGAGATTAGAAACAGCAATACGGAGGGTCATCGATGTGGTCCACAATCTTCGGTCCAAATTCCACCCCTTTTCTAGAAAGGTCTATCGCCCTTATACACGTTTACCAGGGCAAAGCAGGACTACCTGCAGAGGAAATGTCCTTGTTCACACATCCCGTTGAGTGCAGGACAAAGGCAAGTGTATTATTTCAGACCACTTTGGTTGTTTGTTATCAATTATTGGTTTATTTTTACTTGTGGATAGAGGAAAGTGGATTAAATGTTTAGGAAAATACATGGTTGAATGACTCTTCAAATTGGTCCTTTAATTGGTTTGCCAACAGAGAAAAACTCAAGCATTTTTACAGCAGAACCATGAATTCTCTTTTTCTGCTAGTGTTGCTTTCACTCTGGCCAACCTGTGTATCCAGTAGATAAATGTTCTGTGTTTTACTGATATTCATGGTGTGCCTGTAAGCCATTTGTCCAGGTGCCATGCAAACTCTCAAGCCTGCCTTCCACCATAAATATTAATGAGCATGTTTACAGACCTTGGAGACTCATTAGTTTACATTTGTTTACATACAGAGCACTTCAAGTGACTTAATTTTCTTGTTTTTCCCCATTTTAAGAAAATGCAGCATAACTCCTCAATCACATTATTTTGAATGTTTCAGCCCAACGCCGCTTCAATTTATTCAGTTACCTATCTTGGACAGACACAAGAAGAAATGGATCAATGGGTCAGTCCATTATAAACCGTAGTAAATATTAATTGTGTTTAGGCCTCATTATATCTGTTATTAGCAGCATAGTCACACCCAGCTCTAAAAATATCTTCTTTCTTATGTTAGGAGGACCACTTTCCCTCCCAAACAGAGACTCCATGACTAGTTGTGTTCCTATCTATAAACAGATATTAATAAAACTAGCAGTGGGTCCAGAAAACAACTTGGTTTTCCTAAATGATCAATAGGAATTGGTAATAACAGTAATGAGGGCTGGAAAACTGCTGGGCCCAGCGGTCTAATTAAGCCAGGATCTCCGACGCATGGCTAATTAATAGAGGAGAGGAAATTAATGAAGAGCTTGTGGCCTGCTGCTGACAGCCAGCAGGAGCAAAATGCAGCAACGTCAGCACCGAGCCCTGCAGCACCCCAGGTGACTGCCAAACCCTCCTTCGTCATTTAGACAGTAAGCTCTAATCACTGTTCACACACCAAGCCACTGCAACATCCATAGCTAAACGCGCAATCGTCGAAATCTGGAAGATCTGATAAGTAAACAAATTGTTTTAAGGCCCAGTCAACATCTGTTGCGGAATCCGCGACTCGGCGCTAATCTCATTTAAGTTGTCGGTATTAAAGAAAATGGTTTGTGGTTCATCGCTACGGTCCCCGATTTGACATTGCAATAACTGAAAGCCTCCTGGCCAGAGAGCACCCGCAGAGCAGACTGACTCTGGAAGGCGAGTATTAACAAGCTGCTGTCCATCAGGACCCAGTGCTGGCCACTGTCAGTCATTCAAATACGCAGTGAGCGAGGCAGGCAGCGAAGTTGTTAGACAACATGTTCTTAGTCACATTAAATCTGAACAACTGCACCAAGAGACTACATTAACCCCCATATCTCACACAGAGCCGCGCATGGTGTCAATTGTCATTTTCATGCCCAGCACGATGATGTGTAAGTCGCAAACGCACTTGCACCAACCCATTCCTCTCGTGAGGCAGCAGGATACATTTGCGCTTTAAACCAACTCAGGTTCTACATGCCAGTCTATTGTAGTGTCGTTTTTCTGCTATTTAATGAGCACAGGAGCACGAGCAATCTGTTTCCTCGGCAGAGAATCTGTCTGCCCTGTGAAGCTAAGTCTAGTCTCTGCCATCTTCATTGCAGTGAACCTCATTCAATCGCACGTGGCTCTAAAAGGGAATGGCAGGTGATTGGCTCAATTCATGTTCCGCCCAGAACACGTCTACTATTAATTAGGTGCCTGAATACTACAAATTTGTGCCCTGCGTGGAGAGTATGTGTCATCTGAACAGCAAAAATGGATTTGAATAGCACAGAATGATGTAGCGTACCAGACCGTACGCCACAGATCAGCTAAATTGGGCCATGTGTGTTTGTTTTGAAGATTGAATTACCCTGTGTATCCAGAAATGTGTCATTCCTGAGCTCTGCTTGACTGGGAAATCGTTTCCTGTCTGATGTTCTTACCAGAGGGCCCGTTTTTAGGGAAAATCTGTACACTTCGGCTTCTGCATCAACCAACCACGCCGCCCCCACAAAAAGGATCAACGTAACATTCAGCTGGAAGTACTTACTGTCCCGATGTCTTTGAATATCTCATACACCCATAAATGTGGATAATCACGCGCGTAAATACAGACATACATACATGCGCAAACAACCCGTCCGGGACCGGACACACTGACAATGTTTCATAGAAGCTCTTACCATCAAAATGGTGTTGCATGGATATGCAGAACACCTGAATAATTCAACAGAGGCTGTTAATGAAAGATTAGACCACCTCAGCAAATCCAGAGCAATGTCTATAGGGTTCAATTAAAAACGGATAAAAATCCAGTGACTTTTAAAACAGCCATTTAAGTGGGACTGCATGCATTAATGAAAGATAAATGGTCTTGCCCTGTGTGTACATGTACCGGGTTTCTGGAGGAATACTAAGTGTAGCTATTGATTAAACCCTATCCTGGCCCATCCTGAGAGACAAACTACATTGCATACTATAGTCATTGCCAAGTTTGGCCAATGCAGGTTTTTAATGGATCTGGGAAGTATCCCCCTCCCTCTCCTCCAGTGTCCAGGGAACAAAGACGAATAGCTCTTTTATTGCCCTCCTGGTAACACCTCTGTGCTCAGGTTTTTCCTTTTTTCCTCCCTCAATCCTTTTCCATTTTCTCTTTGATGAATTAATATCGCATTGAATAGCCAACTCTCACATCTTGCCGATTGTTCCCTTTTTAATCAAATGTGATTACAAAGGGCTCGTTGTGAAAGGCGAGGGGAGACATGCTAGCAGAAGTGTATGTGCATGGGAAGGCGGAAAGGACCTAACTCTCAACTGGTCCTGCACAGGCATAAGGAATAAAATCCTCAGGTCCTTCCAGGTTACATATTTAGTCATACTTTTCATGCATGCATAATAAAAACCAAATTAAAATATGAAATAAAACACCCCTCATTTAAAGCAAATACGCACCACCATTAAAATGGTTAAAGTGCAAACTCTGTGCAGTCACAGAGAAACGGCACAGAATTGAATTTATTCCCATTCCTGACGATGACTGACAAATGACTGCATTCCAGGTCAAACATGGATGAGGCTCAGCGATGGCCGTTGTAAGTTAGCCAGGCGGAAAATTGGAAAACGTAAGCTACAGTGAGTCATTAGCTAAGTCAAATAAGAAACAATAAGCTGTCTCCCAGGAGAGGTCTAATCTCTCATTCAAAGAAAAACCATTTCACTTCAGCACTCTTGAAAATATGCCAACCTTATCATAGTTCATGCTAGCAGATAAAACTGACCATCATCAAATTCGCTCGAGCATTTTAGCGTGAAGAAAACCTGTCCCTCATGTTAGTACCGGCATAAGCCTCCAACTATTTTCTCCTCTAACTTCTTCTTCCCACACCTCACCATTCTCCAGCTGCAGATTCTGTGTAACTAATTGCATCTGGCATGGTCTGTAATGACTTTGTGCTCTGTGGGGAGCTTAGGGAAAAATCACCCTTCATTTCTCCCGGCATCACTCAAGTGACCACATACTGAACCACAATGACATCTACCGCCATCCTGCTTTAGAAGGGCAAAGGCAGCAAAATGTACAGAACACTGCTGATCTCATGTTTTAAGAGATGTTTCGTCAATACGTATGCGTGCAGTTTGCGCGTGTTTCTGTGTATGTATACATATGCGGCTTTATACAGCATGTATCTTTTTTTTTTTTTTTTTTACG
>OMNV01009206.1:190915-201341 GCA_900303265.1 Brotula barbata | reverse complement strand
AAGCTTGTTTCTTTTTTTTTTTTTTTTTTGCTACGGTTCCATTCAATTATTAATACATCAGTGCTCGCGTGGCCGGTGGTGTTGTGCAGTAAAACAGAACACACAAGACATGTTGTTCCTTTAAGCACTCAAACACAGCGCTGTGACAGATTCACCGCCTGAACACATGCAGGCAACTCAGCCTGACACAAAACCCAAATCCTGTAGGGCCCATAGTACAAAGAAGCTCAAAATATGACAACTGGTCTCGACTTCTCCATTCAGACCCTGCAATAAAATGTGATCTGTATCCAGATAATGGAAAAACACATTTAATGCAAAGTGTAAACATGGACAAAACCCATTGTGATGAGGTGGCTGTCCGAGCTGTCCGACCACATATGGATGTGGCTGACAGAGCTCGGTCATAAATCCAATCTATACGGCTAGGACACATGTGTGAGCTAAAATATGCGCAAATGTTAAAAACAGCACCTTGCCAAGTGTTCCATTAGCAGTTATATTGAATGTAACTGCTGTTATTAGTTATTCTAAAAAATGGATTAAACTTGACCACAAAGAAAGGGGGAAGCACCGGCTTTGACAGCGAAGCACCCACTAACTCAGACCAGACAGTTTAGGCAGGACCACTTTTCGGCAGAGCACTTTTTACTGCAACATCAGGTGTCATTAACATGATAATGTATCACAATACAGATATCACATTACAATGCGGCCAAGACTTGTTATCATAGCCGACGAAGCTATCTAAATTACCTGAGTTTGTCTTGGAAATTTAAGATTTCTAGATTGACGACTTCATATCATACATTTAAGCGTAATTATGACTTTGATGGCTCGTGCAGTCTCATTCAGCGGTAGGTTTGTACCTCATCAATCATTCATAAAGTGCACTGGACATCTCAGCAGCCCCGCAGATACAATGTCAGCCCTGCACAACCTCTCATTCATTCCACATTTTAAATTCTGGTGCTCTTTCAGAGAAAGCCTCAGCTTAGCAAAATTTGTGGCTGTGGCTGTTAACATACAACTCTGGGAATAAAAATGCTTTGAAGAGAAAAGAACCAGACTGAGGAACTTGTGACTCAAAACACCCTTTCCATCATGCCTGTTGCCTCGAGTCAAACAGAGCCGCTCGGTGTAGCTCGGTTGTAAGTAACTGAATGAAGCTTGGAAAATCAAGTCCACAGGCGAGGGACAAATTTGCCTGTCGGTGCCAATTATTTCCATGTTAAATTGTTTTGTCAATACAAGCCTATTTTTCCACCTCAGCGTTGGTTTTGTATTAAATCAGGGCTCTACATCTCTTAAAAACTGTCACCTCATGTTGTAAGTCAGAGTTTGTTTTCTTACCTCTTTTTCTCTGCTTCATATTTGCTCAGGAGACGCTGCAGACCACCGCATTTGAAGCCCTGGAAGTGCGCTGCCGGAGCACCTACAGTGATAATGTCATAGAACGCATCTGTGTGGACAAGAGAAAAAATATTTCACAGCCCAATCTGAAATTGAAAACACAGAAGTGACAAAGATTGAACTGAATAAACTCACATCCACCTGTTTGATTTTCAATTTAGAATTAACTCACAATAAATTCAATTGTAAAAATTGCAAAATACACACAAGCCTCTGCAGCAAAAAAGGTCATTCAAAGCTTTCATAACACGAGAAGGTCAAAGTAGAGCATGAACATTTTTATTCACCCATGGATACAAAAACTATGTCTTCTATGTCTGAACACACAGGTTACATACCGGCATTCTGTATTCATGCCAATGCATTCGCTTACATATTTAGTGTTTAATTTATATTGCATCACTCCATCACTGCTCTTTGCGGTCACCGTCTTTTTGGAAAAACTTAACGTTGGTCCCATGTTAAAAAAGAAGGTCGGCCAATGTCAGAGCACTTCATTTCAATTTGCACACCACCATCAAAGGTAAATAAACACCTCACAGACGGCCAGGCGGCACAGAGGTGCTTATAACATGCCTTGTTTTGAATGAGTAATGGCTGAGGCTGACAATTATATCAGAAAAACAAGGGTGGAAGGGGATAAGGGATTATGAGGGAGAGTATTTCCGTGCCGTCTGATGCCAGGTCAGTTAATGAAGACACTAGAGATCTGTCCACAGCCCCACCAGACAGCATGGCTTGAGTTCACTCAGACTTCTACACACTATAGCTCCAAGTACAGTCACAGAGATGCGGGTGACCAACAGGTGTCGCCCATCGACCGACAACACCTCAACAGACAGGGGTTTGATGTGGGGGTTTTGCTACAGCCTAATGTTTCCTCCATTTATTATGTCTGTGCTCGGCAAAAAGGCTCCCCGTCAGCCATACATTTGGCCCCGAGAGTTTTCATAAGTCCACGTTCCCTTAATTGGTGCTCCTGCGGCACAAGCTGAAATACAATAGTTGGTTTCAGAACATCAAGCACAATGACCAATTTGTGGGTGATTTGCCTACTCTTCCTCTCCCCTCATCTGTTCTCAATAAATCGACAACAGAAAAAGCTGGCTGAGCACTATAAGAGAACAGTTACTTCCTTAGAGAGCAAATTGATTATGGCAGTCAAGATGAGGTATAATTCATACTTAACCCCATCCACCGTTCCAGTTTAACAATGACAGACGAGCCATTTAGTAGGATTACACAAGTGCTCAACACTGTTTTCAATTCCGTTTTGCTAAACTGAGCCTTTTGTGCTGGAAAATATTTAGCTGTTGTCACTTTGGAGACAGAAGACAGCAATTCTCAGCAAAACAAAAAAAACGGCCATTGTTTTATGCTCCGAGTTGCTTTCATTCTCGTTTTTTCCCCCCTTTCTTACTGCATGATCAGTGCGCTAAATGAAAATGAAGTGTTTGGCTTCTTTCAGTGTATTGCAGAGCCAAACTAAAGGAAATGTGTCACGTTAGCAAATCAAACGGAACTAAAGAGAAACGAGTTGTGTTGAAAATGGATCACCTGCTGCACAGGAACCGGCTCCCAACCTGACTGATTGCTATTATTGATTTCAATTGCTTTCTTTTTTTTTGTAAAAGAACAAAAGGTGCAATTTAATAGCAATTTAAAGTCAAACAAGGTTATTACACTAAATTAAAAGTAAAACAAAAATGAATGAAATAGACGTGGTGTGATGTGTGGGGATGGAGTCAGATTAGCTATTCTAAATCAATCTCCATTCAAATCACTACAGCCTTTTCTAACATCAAATTAAAAATATATTCGAATTAATCATTTTTGAACTCAATAAATGTTCACTCAAACTCTTAATTCAAAGTTCCAACAAAGTAAGAATTTGTGCTCTTACCTTACTTACATTGACCTCATTCTGACATTATGCCTTAAAGCACTTATTGTTAATACTTAGCTGTGAAATGTGCTACTGGGGTTTTCAACCTGTGGTTTGTGCAGGTCTTTAAGGTGGCCTATGTATGTATGTAAATTTAATAAATCTCAAATCAACGCCCCCCCGCCCCCGCGCTGTTCTATAGATATATACATGATATATGTATGTGATATATGACCCAATTAGCAGACATAACTGAAGATCAAGATATAAACGAAAGTCCTGATTTATTGCTGTTTTCATAAACATTACAATATAAAAACAATGCTGTAAAATTCGGTATTATTATTAAATGCCTGAGTACTCTTGACCAGTGGCCAGACAACCGTTTAGTTTCTGCTCGGATCAGGCTTCCACCTCTCATCAACATTAGCAGGATTTAAGTCAGGTTACGAATTGGGCCCCCAGAGAATATTTATGACAACATCTATGAATCAGCTGACAAACTGTGCTGGAGCTCAGTTCATCTCAATTTTTTTTCCTTCCTTCCGCACTGGGAAAACCAGCCAGTGGCAAGCTTGTTTGACGGCGTGATTTTCCAGGTTCCATCTGTCAACCCTGAGGTCCTCAGTGAAAGACTACAGCACATGTCAAGGTTTGTCTTCCTTTAACTTTCTATCAGTCATGTACTGTATGCTTGGCAGCTCAACAGACACACTCGGACAGATCCAGGGCGTCACACACTGCCAGCTAGAGAGCACTGGTGGCAGAGGACAAAGCCAATTCTTTCTCCGGAAAAACGCAAAGGGCTTAATTAACGTTTAGTCTAATTTTCTCAAGTCAGTTTCATTGGCCTTTCAGCCCGGTGAAAGCTGAAAGGTCAGGGTGATGACCTAAAACAAAGCTGTCTGGAGTCTCTGAGTGCCTCTGATAGACAGAGGACACAATGGGAAGATGACAACCACTTCACTTTCACAGCTTTTCAACAGTATGTGGTTAATATTACTTGCTTCCCAAAACCTGATCTTTTTGTTTGGAGGCTGTTTGTTACACCACCACAAATACAGGTTTCATTTTCTGTTGTTCCAAATTATTCATTTGGAGGTCTGGAAACGGTAGAAACTCTATTGAGATTACAAGACAATTATGTAATACCTGTTTTTCTTGGACACGTCACTCTCATTCTCTGGGTGTGCAAGTTTATTGGGATGAACTCCAGAGATTTCTGCGATTTGCAGCAGCTTGGTTTGAAGGAACGACCTGGAACAAAACACAAAACAAAAAATGTCACCGTGCAGTAAATAAAGATTATCTTGACAGATGTTTCAAAGGCACATAAAGATAAAGATGCTCCTGTTATCATTCATACTTGTGTTATCCAAAGCCCTTTCGATCTAATGCATCTTACGACTGCTTAAAGAAGCACTTACCCTTATTGCTTGAGTAATTCGTTAATTGCCATGAATGGTAGATATATAAAAATGGATCAGCAAATGTCTGCTGCTGTTGACAGGTTGTCCAACGCAAAGAAAAACCTTGTGAAGCAGAATAACTTACTGAGAGAAAAAGGGGAAATACAGAGACCCATTTGAAGCTGATGTTGTGCGAGTGGTAGCGGTGCAGCCATTACCTTCTAGACTGGATTCACATCTAACTAACAATAACCCAAAACAATGCAAAAAGAAATGGGAGTGAACAAAGTATGAAAAGCCATTACTGTCTTCAAACACTAAAGAAGAGACTATCTAATAACAAAGTACAGCACAAATTTTAACCCCAAAAATCCCCAAAATATTTACCTCACAAAAAGTGTTAAACAACAATTATTTCCAGTCGTTCCAAGCAGTCTTTGCTGGACTGAAAATACCCACTTCAAAGTACCTATGTTACATCACTGAAGACATCTATATCAGTTATCATCAGAGATCAGCATAATCAACAGTAGCTTGCTTCAATCAACTATCTGTAACAGCCACTAAAGTGTGGTGTAATCCTTTAAGTGAAGGATTTTATGCCGTTTGAAGAACCGACTTTGTTCAAAACATCCAATTAAAATTTTACGCCAAATGATAAAGTGGAGTCTGTGTTTGGGCTTATAGTTAAGCTCAAAATCACAAACTGACACTCAACGTAGGCTGCTCAAATCTTAAATATGTAAATCGCATTGAAGAGCGTCTTTGAGCTGAAGGTAAGCTTTTAAGAACAATCAAGCAACAGAAGCAGTGAGTGTTCAGATGTTTGCCTGGAGGAGCGATTTGCTAAAAATAAAGACAATCAAAACAGGTAGAAAATACAGAAAAAAAATCCTTTTATCACAACTTTTCATTGTCCCACCATGGCAATGAAAACAATTAAAGACACTTTGGCACACTTTACAAGCCCGCTCTAACAAGTTGTAGTAATATTTGTATAGTGAAATTATTATAGTAGGTTGATGAAAATGGATGGAATTTTTGCATATAGTGATAAAATAACATGACAAAAAAAAAAGGTGCCCGTGGAGACCAATCGCTTCATTTTCATTATCGGGGGAAATAAGAATATTGATAATAACAATAATAAAAATAGAAAAGAGAGAACAGTATTTAACCCATCCTACTATGAGGAGCAGTGGGCAGCACACACATGCACATGCAAACACACACAAACGCACTAGAGCCTGGAGAAAAACTCCAAATCTTCCGCCTAGTGCCTTGGTCAAGGGCAATGGCAGGAGTGATTAGCCTAGTGGACATGCACGGGGAGAACATGCAAACTCCACACAGAAGGGTGCGTACGTCGACGCCGGGACTCAAACCCAGAACCTTCCAGATGTGAGCCAACAGTGCTAATCACTTAGCCGCCATGCTTAGAAGATTAGCATTGGCTGTTCTGAGTCGACAGATAGGGGTGTATTGGTGAGAGTATTTTCAGGTACGGCTGGGTTAGGTTAGTGAGAGTTTTGTCGGCGATGAGTAGAGTCTTGAACTGAATTCTTTACTTAATTTGGAGCCCGTGAACATGTTAAAAGATGGGGGTCATGTGGGTGAGTAGTTGTGATTTTACACTGTGCGCTGCATTAGAAGAGAAGACCATTACTCGCTACAGTAGCTGTCACAGTGATACGAATATTAGGTTTGATTCTGAACTTATACTGTGATTTTATAGTTTTCAACGACCTGTTTTTATAATTATCATCATTATTAGTATGCATCACGTATTGTTCAGTAATGTTGCCGGTGGATTTTCTTAATATGTAATCAAATAACTGCACATTATGCATACAGTTCATCATCATTTAACTTATTAGTATGCAATTTTCTATTATTCAGCCCTGAGATGCTTAAGCGAGTGATAAATACTGTATGAGTGTTATTTATACACTGAATCCATAGCAGAATGACTCGTTAGGCAGAGCAACCTCAAAATGTCTATGCCAAACTGATTACCTGTTATTAATTGTTCATACATCGCTGATTACAGTGTTCCTAAAAATACCTTAACCTTGAACGGCGACTCCAAACCTGAGCATCATCAAGTGTAGGCCGTCTGTATGTGTTAATGAGAATGTGATCGTGAGGCAGAGTGCGCTCCGTATAACTATGACAGAGGATAAAAAAGGCTCTTTATACAGTACGTTGATGCTGTCCAGCTCTGCTTTCCGAAACGATGCTGCTCCGTCATCTGAGCTCAGCTCTGCATCTGCATTCTGTATATTTATTACATTTAATATAGACACATGATTGTCTCTTCATACTGTATAAGGGGGGCAGGGCGGCTTGGCTTAGGGGGTAAGAGTGATCGCCCAGTGATCAAAGGGATGCCGGTGCAATCCCCTGCTCATCCATGTCGAAGGTCCCTGAGAAAGACCCTAACCACGAATTTCTCCTGACAAGCAAGTGGGCCTTGCGTGGTTACTTCGGCTGTCGGTGTGTGAATGTATGTATGAATAGGTGAATGTGAGGCAAACATTGTAAAGCACTTTGAGTGGTCTCCACACTAGAAAAGCACTATAGAAATACAGTCCATTCATATGGTTTGTGGTTCAAAGGTCAGAGTACTTCTTTAATTTCAACACAATTATGATGCTTAGACAAAACATTTGTGCTGATGCTGTCTGTTATCCTGTTTCTGCAACAAATCTATTCTCTCTGCTGTAGAACAAATTTCATGAAAAATTCTATTAATTTAACATTGACAATTTAACTTGGAGGAGAGCGAGAGAAACAGAGGGGCATATTTACTGAACTATACTATACTGTATACTGTATTTGAATGAATCTCAATGTAGATTCCAGCCATTCTGCCTTCCTGCAATCTTGCAGCTGCTAGATTGCGGTGTGCAAGAAGCGCTATTTCTTTTGCTCCAAAAAAAATGAAAGCAAACTCTTCAGAGGTGAACGGGGGATGGGGAGACAGAGGATGAGGGAGACAAAGACAGTGAGAGAAAGACACGCTCTCTCTGTCTCCACTCCTTGCCATGCAAATGTGTGTTTGTGGAGAGCTGACTTGTGCATTTTTCCATTTTAGGATACGCATGCGTACCTGTGTACTGCTCAAATGCAGGCGCAGTGTATGGATAATCCACCACAGAGATGAAAATGAGACCACTGTGTCTCCATTACTGCACATAATAACGGAACCGCTGAGCGAGACCAGCTGACATGTGTAACATTAAAAGCAGTAAACATTTACAACTGACAGCAACTTGGCAAATCATTTTCAAGCTGCGACACAATCCCAGTAGTAGTAACAGATTTACCACTACTTATTTACAGTTCAAAGGGAAACAAAGTTATTTCTGACCAGTAAATAGAAATTATTCTCTCATGCATCAGAGAGAATAGCTAATGCATATAAAACATTAATAAAATAGTAAATCATTCTGCAGTTCTGACAAAATTGACCACTACAGTAAGTCAGAGGATGAGTAGAGCCTTAACCACATGCAGAAATGTGCTGACAAAAAAAATGAATTAACCCATTGAAACATCCCGACACGTCCTTTCTTGATTCAGAAAATATTAATGAAGCCATTTCACATCTGCCCTTCAGATCTGCTCACAGGAGATGCCCATTTGATTTGATGTCAGCTAATTTACTCCAATGCCACCACCCTATAAGAGGTACCACGGAGCTGGTTATGTCATCATTTACTGAAAAACTCCAAAGCCATAAATGTTAAAAAACTCCTGATCCTGTTCGTATTTTCTGCCTGACGGAAAGCGTTTTCCGAAGGCTTGCTCAGGCTTAAGCCAACGGCTAAGCTGTCATCACCGCTCAGTGGGCTCTCACTGTCAGCTGCACAACTCTGGGGACCGGGCTAATCGAGCTAGTGACCGTTGTAGGTTAGATGAATTAGCCGTATCAAATCCCCATCTGTTTGCCCAGGTGGGCTGGCTATGTGACAAGAGCGCTGAATGCTAGCAGGATTGACCAAACATCTGGCCACTATCTTTCTTTCATCTCGCTTGCCATTTCTTTGCTCCTTGCCACTTTTCTGTACTCCTTTCATTCCTATCAAAGAAAAGGAAGGAATAAATGAGGCTTTTAGAAACCTCAGTGTGTGTGCCTGAGGACATGCTGAGGAAAACGCGATTACCAACCACAGCAAACAGCAGTGAAAAAAAAAACACAGTTTTACCATAGAAATGCGTCAGATCAATGCGGACCTGTATAAGCATGTTAAGGTTTTCATCTTCATGGCCCTGTGGCGCAGAGATCACAGCGTTTTGTTCATTTTAATCAGTCAATAAACATGTAGCAGATTTTGTGAGGGAAGATGAGGACATGCTGTGCAAGCAGACAGAGGCGTGAACTCGGGAAGAGAACGAAGTCTGACAATTGAAACTGTGTAACACATAATAATTTACAATATGTACAATACAACATAATATAATTTGAACTATGTGATGCACGGTATATTACATTAGTATTGCATTTGCATTTATTGTTCGCATGTATCATTCTTTACGTTAGGAAATACTTACTACGTCTAACATTTTGTTCAATATTATTAGCAATAATAACAACAATAAGGACAATTTATTATTGTTACTGTTGTGTTTTGAGATTTTGAACTTTTTTAACTTGCGACGTACTTCATGCACTGAAGAGGTGGATTTAACCTGGTGGCAACACACTGCAGAGACGACTGTTGTGATACTGATATTTGGTTATTATCTTATACGGCAACACAAGATAACGTTCATTCATCTGTATTGCTATCTGCACAATAACCATCTCTTTTGCCAGCCACACATAAATGAAACTGCCTTTATCTATTTAGCTTTGGGCCTTGAGCTGCAGTTATAGCGTCACTGATGTTCAGCGGTGACTGACAGCTTGGTGCGGAGAACTGCTGGCATTATAGGGAGTCCAACAAACAGCACTAACAGGATTACGCCTGGGCCTTTAATTCAGTGACTGGTTAACAATGGAAGTGAGGTTGATTAATTTACGAACGGAGCACATTTATTAGAGCATCTGTAATTTGGTCAGTTTATTATTATAATATAATGACAAAATGGAATCACTGAGGGTGCTGAGCCTAAACAGCAAGTCCCATAAGGACTGCGTCTTGTGGTCTGTGGAACTGCACACATTCTAATCACGATGCTGTGACATCTCATTCGAAATGCGTCGACGTCCCATGCTGCGTACACTCACAACTGCATTAAAAGCAGTAACCAAAATTCTTCAGGCTTTAGGATTTAAAAACACCATGCACAATTTTACAAGCAAATCATTGTATACTTTGCTGAAATCCTCAGGCCCAGGAGTGGGGTGGTGACGCACACGGCTGCTGAATTTAAAACTGAAGAAGGCTTTTGGATGAAAAGAAAAATGTTTCAATTTAGTGTCACTGCTGTGAACCTTCCCAGACAGCTCATAAGAGGTACTGACCCGGAGCTGTGACTGTTTGGAAATCAGTCAACATTGTTAAATTGACCTTTTACTCACCGGTTGGACTCATGGAACCGGAAACTAATATTTGTCACTTTTTCTAAAATTCCTCCTAATATTTCCCATTTCTACACTTTCATTGTCCTCACACACATACAGTACCTAGTCCATGCTGCCTCTTTCCTTCCCTATGAGGCGCAGTTCTTTAATCATATTTGGTATCAAAAATTTATCAGGGTGTGGGGG
>OMNV01009206.1:94900-190895 GCA_900303265.1 Brotula barbata | reverse complement strand
CGGGGGCAGGCCACACAGCTTGTTTCATCACTCTGTGATGTTAATGCTGGGCTGGATTAGAGTAGGGAGATGGGCGAGGGCTCCCTCGTGTACAGCAGCATCTGGGTCACAGAAGGGACTTGTCAGGTTCCATCATGACCGGTACCACATTACGCAACTCCAACAAACCCTTCCCAGCGAGCAGCTCAACCACCACTGGCTCTTATCAGCTGGTCACAGAGAAAAACAAAAAAAACCCCAAATATCTCATTATGGCGATGAGAAAATGAAATCAATCACAGCTTTTATTTTCTTATGAACTCCAGAAGTCCAGAAAGAGGTATTCAGCTCTGTAACCTGTGTTTTTGAAGTCCTATTAAGATTTGCATTAAGAATATATTGCTTCATACACTGGTGTGTCTGGCACTGTGTGTTTGATAAGGTGTACCTGTTAAGGACAGTTAATAAAAAATTATTCACTGTTTCCTGTTTTCTGAGTGGCACATGCACAATTATCTGTTTGTTTGTTTGTTTATAACCTCATTTCAGTTTTCGAAAGAGTTGCATTGTTAGGCAGACCTGTAGAGTCATGGTTTTCTCTATAAATTTCATTTAAGCGCACATCTTGTTCCCGTGTGCACTCTTAACTTTGCAGTGGTGTTGCTATGGAAACTCAAACTGTAAGACGATAATTAAAACAGTATCACCACATGGCCGCCACTGACAAAATTAAAGCAGAATGCATCCTTGCAGTATGATTCATCTGTTGGGCAGTTGTAAGTTAGTGGTGTTCTCCAGTTCGAGCCTGCCTCTAACAAAATTTCAGATTCCACCGCTCTGCCAGGCCCTCCTGCGTCACACAGAGATTAGCCGTGTTTGGC
This sequence comes from Brotula barbata, assembly GCA_900303265.1. Lineage (NCBI taxonomy): Eukaryota > Metazoa > Chordata > Actinopteri > Ophidiiformes > Ophidiidae > Brotula > Brotula barbata. Next base: position 190,035 of record OMNV01009206.1, on the reverse strand, counting down.
GGGCTGTGAAATTTTGTTAGGGCTACATTTCTGTTTCAAGTTTTTTTGTTGGACTTTATTTCAGTAGCTGGGGGAGTGGTGATAGAGTTTGCATATTTCGGCGACAGCAAGTGCAGTCATGCACCCGACCCAGGTACACAGGTTAGTTACTGGGTGTGTTTACCATGGATTATCATTATCATACCATACGAGTAGTGGGTGTGTTCGGGCCAGGAGTTTCATTTGACATCACTATTACGCATGGTGGTGAGGCTAAGTATCCACCAAAATAAACAAATCAGTAAGTAAGTAAGTCAACAACAAACATAAATAAACTTCACCTAAATAACACATGAACATACTCAAATCACATCAGCAGAATGCAGATTTAGGTTTCCTACGCCTTTGCACTGATTTGACACAAACCATGTCCAGCTGGGGTCAGTTCTAATTTTAGTACTGTGGAACGCTTTTCAATAATTCAGTTTTTTACTTTCCTGTAGTGAAAGGTTATATACAGTATTAACATGGCTGCCTACAGTGAGAGCATGAGCTTACCTCCACAATCATCAAATACTAAGACTGAATTTTTATTTGAGTTTGCTGAAAAGCCAAAGTGTTAGTGGATTTTAAAAGTCACTGTGCAACTCCGTCTACACATGGTTTCTGCTCCCCTTTTCTCCTTTGCGTTTTATTCTGATCCAGTGAGCAGATTAAAAATGCTTGTCTGTATATTCAAGGACAAACAACATTGACAGGGAAAACTGTCATTTAGATATCCCAAACCAAAAACACAAACAATTATAAATGAACAAGGACGCTTCAACAAACCCTGAAAGAAAGGGCATTCAAAACACCTTGAGGTTTTTTTCATTACAATAAGTGTGTCGGTCCCTGAACTTTAAAGCCAGTGTGTCTGCAGGGATGTGTGTGATTGCATGATTTTGAAAGTGATATAAACTGGAGCAGCCATACCAGTAATCTTGTCCATTTCAGCCAAAGTATCCTGGTACGAGTTGATGATTCTGCTGTATTGTGTTATCACCTCCTGCCTTAAGTTGTCCCAGTGAGGGGAGAGCTCGCCCAGCTCCCTCAACTCCTGCACTCTATGGATAAACACAAAACTATTAGGACCCGTTTGTTTTACAGTGGTTGACATGTTGTTTTTGTTAAGGTACAGGTAAGGTAAAGTAACTAAAGCCACAAACATAAAGGCAAAATCTCTGCTATACATGTAAACAAAAGGATTAAAAGAAAACATTAAATGTTTAATCTTTTGTGAACCATTGCATAAATAGCATAAATGTCCATGTCACATCCACAGGCAAATCATGCAAAATCTTTGAAACGGGAATCAACACTCTTCTTGAACTTCGGGCTAACAACTAGTATTGGCTGATGGCCACTGATCCACTCAGTGCGATCAAATTCGTCCCGTACACCAGTCTTTTCCCTGAGCTCGTGTAAAACACCCATTCGGTGCACACTGGTGGTACTTGAGCAATTAGTAGCTTATTTTTCATCTCATCTTGCTTTGTCTGCTTGCCTTAATCAAGCAGTGATGGCCAGGGTGCCAGCTCCTTCTTCAGGAAATTACAGCAACCATAGGTATATACGCATGTGTGTGTGTGTGAGATGGCACAGGGATCGGTGGTGCTGATATCCTGCTATAGACAAGAGCCTCTTTCAGTGGTTCATCATTTGCATCTGAAAGGCTACATCAGATAGACAGATATCATTCAGAATATAGCCCTCCAGCTTCCTCTGAAAAGTAAATTGCAGTGATATCATAAAAATTAGGGGTTCAATATAGTATTCACGATAACAAATACACAGCCGTATACATTGCTTTCATGATAATGAGCCCAATTTTCAGTGATTACACCTCATACATTTGTATATATTGTGGACTGAATGAAAGGCTGCATGCATAAATGCACGTTGGTGAGACAAGTGTAATTGTTGAAGCACAATTTGATGTTAGAACTGACAAGACAAAACGTTAGGTGTTCACAGCCTCTGACTATTGTATGGTTCTCCCCAGGTGGGTTTGTGGGTGAATAAGTTATTTTTAGATTCCTTGGAGAGAGAATGATTGAGAGAGACAGGCTCACATACAACACTTTTTCTTTCTTTTTTTTTTTACATGTCATATCTGAGTTGTGCAGAAATCTGCAAGCTTCAGGCAGAGTGGCACCACATGCTGAGCGACTCTACCAAGACGCTCTGCAGGTGGTTGGAAGTCTGTTCTACTCATGGCATAGGAAGATAGAAGCTTAGGTTGCTTACCGCAAGCTTATATGTGATTTTACCTTATTCACAGAAAGCACACGTTCACAGAAAAAGCTCTTAATTATGTAGGGATTTAAACACAGTTCAGAGATGAATACACATGTTTATCCTTGTTTTTTCTTTTCCGAGTGGAAAAAAAACATTCAAAAAGACAGCTAGACAAACCAAGTGAAGATGAAAAATAACTGATTATTGTGAAAGATGCACGCTACGATGAACGGGACAATGATATCTGGGATTCAGCGGTGTCAATACAACAGTGTTGAGCTAGATTAAATGGCTAGTGAGGTCTGAGTGGGGCTCACTCCACATTCCTCTCTGATTTCAATCAAATACATTGTTTCCAGCATAACCACTCAGGGTAAAGTGGCAAATACCATAAATGGACCATTTTAACCAATCAAGGGGCAATGTTCTCTGATTCTCTGGGTTATATAGGAAATCATACGTAGCACTCCACACAGGAAACAGATTGCAACTATTCACAGTAATCTATACCGTCTGTCTCTGTCAACTACCGTTATTTGCTCACCCGAGTGACAAACCACAATAATAGAGATCTGTTATTTAATTTGTAGAAGTCTGGAGTGCAGGTCTCTGTGTATGATCCCAGCTTGAATAGTTCAATACTTGGCAAATAAGGCAGAGTAGTACGCAGGGTTATAGTATCACCTCCATCATCAGACGGCTATTGTCTGAAAGGGGCAAAGATTTGATTGAGGAAAGGAGAGACACAAGTGAATTTGTGCAGCCTGGTAAAGCATATGGGAGCAGGAAATGAGATCAGATCTTAATACAGCCAAACACACAAAAGACATCAGAATAATTTATACTAACTAAAAATATATAAAATGATAAACTTTGGTAAACTGTTTGAAAAGTACACAAACCATTAAAATAAAATGATCTTTTTAACACATTTTTTTGACTTGAAGACAAGGATGAAAATGGCACAAGCTGAGGGTAAAAGTGAAATTGGTTTTTGGATTGTTTGTTTGTGTGCTTTAACATTGTGGCACACGGTGCTGCAGCTTACGTGACAATTGGACACAGGTGTATCTAATCTGCAGTTGATGAGCCAATCAGGCAGGAACGCATTTAGATCCCTGTCACAAAGACTGCACAGCTACCTGCTGGATGCACACTGAAGGAGAAACTGAGAGGGGTTTTGTTATTTTGTATTTTAATGTTAGCACTATTTATCCTTTTCCTTTTAGGTTCTCTCAGTTAAGAAATAAAAGTAAGTGCGCATGCTTGTGACTAACGTTGTAACACGTCGTTCAGGCCTACTTTAAAACAAGTACCAATTATAATAATGCACTTGGTGATGTTGCTTTGCTATTATTTGTACACAGCTGTAAAACGTTCTACTTCATTTTGAGAAGAGTTAGAGAGAGCCCACTGAGCAGACACAACCGGAAGACAAAAATCATAAAAATAGATGGTCAAGAATCTAAATTCTAATATAAAAGTACAGGGGTGAATAATGGATTTATTTTCTAACAATTTACACAGTCTAACAGTTGTATCACTGATGACTAAAATGTGACATACTAACAGAGTTAAGGGTAAACAGAGAATGAAACGAGAGGCAGGAAGCAGGTACAGGTTTATGTTCCCAAAGAGCAAAGATCTGTCGTATGGGCAGCTTTATTTCATGGTGTGTTACAGTGCCTTTTAACACGCGGCTTTGTGTGCAGGGCCAATAAAATCTGTGTGAGCCAACTGGAGAGCAACCCATTTTGTTTACAATACAGCAAGCACAGTTATTACAAGTGTGCCTGCACGCAAAGTAACATTGGATTCAATAAAGTCACACGACAGAATCACCTTCACAATCACGATACACAGGCACAATATTTTTTTATTAACAAGAAAACGACGCGCCGTGATTGTTTAATGAGAAACCAGATTGGTCTTCTTGCATTGCGTCTAATCGACACACACACACAAGCTGATACCACTACTCCATGAACATTCCTTTTCTGTACACACATACAGTACAGCACGAAAGGAGTCTCAACATCTTCACAGGACATACAAAGTAAGATATGTCTTGTGTGTTCACAGTGTTGCATAAGAACACGGCTTTAGATAACATATTGAGCGTCTATGATGATTACAAAGTGGTAAAGCGAACCAAGCCACCCACCATGGCCCTGTACGCTCACAGCACTGCAGCATTGAATCACTACATCATCTCCAGCATCAAGCAGCAGAGTTGACTAAAGGGAGAAGGACTACATTTAAAGACGATTATAGAGGAGGTGCTTAATCAACCAAGCTGAAGATAAGACTCTTCTTACTAAATAAACACTCCATCTGTTGGCGTGGCCCTAACGTGCGCTGTGCTCACACACATTGCAATATATAAATACACATGGAATAGATGTCTTTCAAATTTAATTTAATTTCAACCGAACGAGCACAGTATCATATTCCTGCGCTTCTTTATTGCCATCTTCTTCTCATCATCTTTTATTAGGACAATGTGTATTCAGAGTATAAAGTGGGCTTAGAGATAATGAGAAGGGACATGTGGGAACCATGGCCTGGGAATGTTTGGGCATACGAGCAAAGACTCCACAACAACTGCTCGACAGGCAGACTAATAACTGCTAACAAATCTCGCTGTGTCAATGGCTCAATAATGGCTCTCCCTGTGTGTGTGTGTGTGTGTGTGCATATGGTATAGCTGTAGCTGTTTGTGTGTCTCCGTGTCCTTGAACTCTTCGCAGTTTCTGATGTCCTCGATGATTTCAAATCATCGTCACTATGAACTCTGATTGTTTTTCTTTTTTGTCCTCTAGCATTTATTGTATTGAAGCAATCGTTAAGAAACCGTACCAACACTTTTGATGGTGGAAGTGTACACACACGCAAATACACACACAGCGTATATGTTTGTGTATTATGCACCAGAGAAGGTTGCTTGGGGCAACTGGCTGATTGAAGAGTGACCTGTCTTGACAAACACTGGTGGAGCCTAAAGGACTTGTTAATTGACTTATTGAAACAAATACTGTAACACTGCTAAAGCGTCATTGTCTTGCACAAAGTGGACTTAAATCTCACTTTCCTTCTTATCATATATTCTGTGTTAAACTGCATATGTGATTAAAATGGTTTCTTCACATCTGGTGACATCAGAAAGCTTGCATTTGACCAAAGCTGTTCACCTCTTGGTTGATATTCCAGGTCCTCTCTAATAACAATATAAGAGAGAGTGCATGTGAGTGCGCGTGTGGATGCGTTGGATCGAAAAAAAAATGTCTGTTGTTAGGCAAGGTTCCTTTGAAGTGTTAAGCAGATATGAATAATTCAGTCTTCTCCAAATATAGTCATAACTTCCATAAATAATGGTTTACATGATTTACATCCATGATCTGGGTCAGTAATTGTCGTCTAGAAGCTACCTACGGTGTCCAATGTACACATCATTAGGCATCACCTTGCTGATTTAAATCTTACGTTGAACTGTTTTACTGTACTGTGCAGAAGGCAGGTTGATAAACAACAAAACAAAAAAAACAGGAAATGAATGTCAGTAATCAGGGCTGGGAATTCCAGCTGACGCAGAGAGGAGGCCAACAGCCTCGCACACAGGATCAAAAATATGAAGCCACACTGGCTTACCTGCTTATGTCTTCCTGAATATACAGTGAGAGCAGCTGTTTGGGGACACTAAAGGACAAAGTGCACTCCTCCATTTGCTCCCGCACAAGCATCCACTTGCAGTCCATCGTCTGAAACCTGTACACCTTGCATACCGGGTTCTTGAACACTGCGAGAAGGAAAAACAGAGGGATGAGTGAGGTACGGAGGGAAGAAAAGCGCAATGCACCAAGCTGACACAGAAGAAAAGACATCACTTTCTCATCAATGACAATTTGGACACAGGCAAAGGAGAGCTTCCAAACCAACTTTGACAACCGGCAAACTCAAGGGTGACACTGTCAGAAACTCTTCACATGAGGTATGAAGCACAAATGAAATTCCATAATCAATAACTGTGTCTGCCATAGATAAGGTGTTTCTCATCTCAGGCCTTCTTTCTCTCTTTCAACTCCACTGGCAGCCAAGCAGCATAAACACAGAGACCTTGTCGTGTTAATCTATGACATATTATTGCCCCCATTTCCATTTTAATTGCTTGTTTATTGTACACAACAAGGCAAAGACAGCTGAGTCATTTTGAAACTTTGCTCGGTAACTCCCTCATCCTACACTCCTATTAAAAGCTATTCAAATTCAGACCCATCTTCTTCATTTTTACAGAGAGTGGCTAATAGCAGCAATCCAGTGCTGGAAAGGAAAACAGCTCTAATTCTCTTATCTGCATGCTGGCAGCAGAGGGCAAAGCTGTGTGCCTTGAACAGTGTTTACTACTCTTTTTCATTTCCAGTCCTGCAGTTATGAAGGAAGTCGCTCAATAAGTCTGAGCTGTAGCGCCACGGCAAAAACGGCTACAATCTCACCGTAGGCAGTCAAACATGCACGCTGCTAATAAAATGATTTCACTTCAATTCAAAAGTGGGAGCCAAGCACTTTTTTCACGTCTGCTGTAAGAGTAAGTGCACGGAAAGCTTCCTGTACAAAATACTTCAACTCTTCACTGAGGTACACAGCATCCTCAGATTGCCCTTTCTTCAAAGTCATCCGTGGAAGTGTCCGAGTCATTAATCCTCGTCATACCGAGTCATTTGTCCTCATACAAAAGTCACCAGTTTTAAAGTTCAGCGACGTCCTTGAAAGCAGGTTCGAGAAGAGGTAGTAGAGCGTAGAGCTTAAACTGGCCAAAGGAAATTTACAGGACGCCACCATCGTGAAATATGCTGGCTAGTTGGCTTTGGTAACTGTGCTTCCATCAAACTGTCATGTACTGTCAATTTGAACAGTTTTTGAAATGTTGAAAAAAGCCCTGTAAAATGTCAAAAATATTTCAACAAGTGCCTTTCAAAAAATTGATTTATATTCTCCAGGCACTGTAGCATTTCCCCTGAAGGTGAAAACGATGCATTTGGCAATATTCAAATAGTATTTGATGACAATTCTGAAATGCTTTCAGAAGCCTTTGGAATCACTGTGCATACAACAGTTTTTGGACTGAATCTGACATTTCAATCTAAAGTCTTTTATTCCACGCATAAGAACAGAGTATTCCTTCCTCCCTCTGACTGTAATAAGCTATTTGTACTCATGGTGAGCGAGTGAGTGAATTAGATGACAAAAATAAATGTGAGAGCGCATGAAACAAGTGGAGCCGCTGCTGTGAAGGAACAACCTTGCTGGTGGAGCCATAGTTGCCGACTTCCATCACATTCAGTGAAGGAGATTAATCCCATAACTCCTCCCACCACTGCACTAATCTGACCACCAATCAGAGCCCTCTGTCTCCCTCGCTGACACCTCTTAAGAAAATGACTTCCCCAGACATGCTGCGCGTGGGCTCCCCTCTCGCCGCATGCTCATTTTGAAAGGTAATAAAAGTGGAAGATCAAATTGCATTACTCAATCTGGCTGTGTCTGCAGGGAGGGCATTGTTTTGATGGGCTGCAGATGTGCACCTGCAAACATGGCTGCACTTCACTAGCTTATCACACACCAAACAGTAAGTGGTGATGACACCATGACAACAGGCAGGGGATGCTGGGAAGAAGGGGTTTAGGGAGGTGTTGGGAAGCTTGAAGAATGAGAAAATACAGTGGATGTGTGAAAGAAATAGATACACAGGGTGAAAAAAGGAAAAGTTAGAAACTGGTTTCCCCAAGTCTCCTCTGGACGGGCCTGTGAAGCCTTGACACAGCTGAAGCCTTGACCTTTTCAAGTTGATTCCTTTTTTTCTATGACATCTTTCATTTTTGCTCACACTTTTCCATGTTCTCTGCCAGTGAGAGCAAACAGGGTTGTGCAAGCTTTCAGTGCTGCAACCAATAATTCTCATGTAGCTGGCATAGTCTCTTTTATCTCTTCCATTCTTTCTCTCTCTCTCTACCAAAACCTCAAAGCTTTCATTTCATTCAGGCAAGAAAAACAAAATTATTTAATCAAATAGAACAACCAAGAGAGACTTCAAATCTCATTATCACAAAGGTTATTCAAGGGCAGAATAATCCTAATTAAATGCATATTAACATCAAGGCACTTGGAAGAGCAAAAATGTTAAAGAAAGCACAATGCTCAGTTGTAAAAGGGCTTCAATGATTATTTTACTCCCTTTACAGTCATTACTTGGTAGATTTCCAAGATTTTCTGCAATCTGCAATCATTGGAAGCAAAAAAACAAAAGATGCAGTTGCAGGATGGAAGAAAATTAAGAGTTAAATGTCTATCTTGGTGATTGTTGTGTTACAATAGAGTGTGAATCATACCTGGTCCTGTCAAGGGGCTATTATCTCTGTCAATGCAGGCATGAGTCGCAGACTCACAAACCAAGGGACACTGGAAAGCAAGGACAAAAACAGACAAACCAAGTGAGTAACATCCAAAGTATAATTTTTAGACAAAACAAGTTATTTTTTTAAGCATTTTTCCTCTATATCAGAATGACTGTTGTTACTATTACCTACTGTATGTGGCAAGTTGGTTATGACCATCAAAACGTACAGTTTATACTTTTATTTTACATTCTTTACATAGGGTGTCCCCAATACTGTAATAATCCCATTTAATTTTAAAGGCACGTGCTATGTGGTTGACACGAACCACAGTGGATCTAAGAATCCATCTATATGCATACTGGAGAATGCTACATTTAAAACAGCAAATCTACTTGGAATCACATGGGGCACAAATCTATGTTGTTGCACAGGTGCCTAAACTGCAATCAGTGGTGCCACAGCAGGTGTTTCCCATCAGCTGTTAAAGACAAAACACCTGCTGTGCCATCACACACTACACATCACTGATTGGGTTGTTTGTTGGTAATTTCATTTCCTTCACTTTCATTTCATAGTTATCAATGCATCACATGGCAGTTTCCTGCTTTGATAGCAAATATCAAATCACAATGCAGTGCCATAGGCTACTTCTACATAAAAACAACGGCAAATGGGACGATAAGACAACAAACGCGTTACCGGTTACGGCTCCCTGTGCTTGGCCGTTCTCTTTCGTGTCCTAAAACCATTTTGTTTTTGTGATCACGAAGAGTATAAAATGTTAGCTAACGAACCAAAAATTAACACAAGCCTTAGGGTTAGTGTGTTATCGAGCGCTGATATTATCAGGTTTTAATGCTTCACGTAAACTGCGCGGAACTGTAACTTGATATTTTGTCGTTAAACACAGCCGCCAGTAAAAGACAATCACAACTTCCGATGCCCCTGGTTTCTCTCAGGAGCCATCAAAGCAAATGTGACAACCAACAATCTTTCTTGCTCTGTCTGTGTCAGCTTGGAACTGTCAGATGAACCATTTAACACAGCCGCACAGCCAAACCTGTCCCCAGAAAAGGGCTTAAACGTCTACTAGGAACAATCCATCACCTCTCCCAGCTCAGTCATGGATCCGAGACACTCACACACTCTACAGCAAAACACAGCCACACTCCAACATGTGCCCACTGAGCATGCCAGACAATGACATCTGTAATGTTTAGTAAATATAAAATGAAGGCTCCTGGTGAGAATTAATGACAATGAGACAAGGACCACAGCTGTGCGAGAGGCCCCGTTTTAATTGTCGACGTCGAACAGCAGCATGTGTGAGATGAGTCTTTGATGACTAAAATATGTAAAGAAAGCAGATCAAAGGTCATCCAAGTCCCTTTCTTGTTGCTGATGACTGTTTCTATGGGGTCAAAGGGACATTCAACGGATGCGACAACCCAAGCAATAATGGAAATGATCAAAAAAGTGCCTCCATCCCTCACGCACACACACACCAACACCGACACACACACGCACACAGAGGAGGCCAAATGTGCACACAATTTATGTTGAAGTTTCCCACAAGTGAGTCTTGAGTCTCTAAGGTAGCCTCTATGTTTTCTATTCTTTCCACTTTCTTCCCCTCATTTACTTCATAACACTCACTCACGCACACACACACACACACACACACACACACACACACACACACACACACACACAAACGCATGGAGGACACATTCATCAAGGCGACGTGCAGATTGTGAGTGACACTCTAGAGCCTAGCAGGGAACCTCACTGCACCAGCAACAGAGGCAGGCAGAACTGAAAGCCAGTCAGCCATGTAGAATCCCTTGGTCAATTATATAAGACAATGATTCACACGCACACACACAAATGCACGCACACACACACTGCACAGACCACAGAGCCTGTTGGGCAGGGAAAGAAAATCAAAATGTTCCCCTTTCCAGATCAGAAGGACACCATTAAAACGCTCACCCTGCCTCCGTTTGGTGTCTACAGAGAATGAAGCGAAATCAAGCTACGTACAACTTCACTTGTGGTAAGGTAGCAGCCCATTTATGCATGACGCAGCCTTCAGTTTGCTGTCAAAGTCCCCAGACAGACACTCCTTCCTCTTTCCCTCATGCCCCGACCGTGTGAGTCACTTCAGAGGCGAGCTAAGCAGTATGTTTTGTATAAGATTAGAGTGGAAAGGGGGTGGGACGGCTGCCACATCCAGAACATATCTGGCACTTTGTCATTTGACTGAAGATTGTCAAGAGGGTGAATGGCAGTTTGCTCTTTTGGTTTAGTCTGTAATCTTTTCTGTACTTGACTAAACCGTGGTATTGACAGAACTCACAGACACAAAAATGACACACGCCGTAGCACACACATGCTGCAAATCCACCCTATGGGTTTACTGACGTTCATTTAATCTCATTGGAGGACTTGAGCAGTGCCAGTCTAATCCAAGCATTAGGACCAGGTTCCTTGAGCCGAGAGTTGCTTGCGTTGTCTCTTTGTGCTCCTGGCTTTTTACCTTTTGTGTTGGTATGTCAGTGGTGATATGGTCCACGTCGACCTCCTCCATCTCCCCCATCCTCAGATGACTCACCACCACTGTGCCTGTTGTACACACACCATCAGAGGCCCTACAGAAAGCGAGAAGGGAAACAGTGGATGTACAAAAAAGTGGAATCAGTGGTGTGTTTTTTCACAGCAGAAATAGCAAAACACTCTGTATGCAGAACTAGCTAGAGCCTGCCGGAGTAGGAATGATGGGAGTGACCAAAGAAACATTTAATGTAACTGTTCATATGGTCCCCTAATCACCGAGGCTTTGCGCTCTGACAGACACGAAATAGATACTGGAGTTTTCATATCAGGGCGGTCCACCAATCACTTTCCCAATCATGGAGCCATGATGAAGTAGCTGATAGAAAATCTATAGTATTGGCAGAAAGACAGACGCTCTCAAATGAAGAGTAATGATCCCTGGGCATTGTGCGAGCCAATCTGATCACCTTAACAGACCCATCCCTAATGTGCTTAGTTCCACTCCAGCTGGAGAAAATATCAGAGGCTGCTGTGCCAGGCAGTGGTCTGAGGAGACGGGGTGAGGGGGACGGGGGAGTTTGGAGCAGGGGGCTGGACGAAACCCCTCACCGAGGAGGAGAACGCATGATGGCAGAAAGCATTCATTCAAGGCCAATCCATCTTGGTCAGATGTGAGGCAGAATGTCTAATGATGCCCAAGGGAAAAGAGAAGAGGATGGATGAAGAGCAGCGCAACAGGGGAAACTATGGGAATACAGAGAGAGAACTGGGATTGCAAGGATGGAGATGGAAATAAAGGAGGATCTGCAGCGGGACCCTGGGAGCTCGACTTACTGCTTAATGTCTTACAGCAATCCCCAAGCAGACAAAATAACATTGGTTGGTTTATAAATTGAATCACTGTCCCTTGCTAGACACCTGTCCTAGTGTTTACTTCTCGCCTCATCTCCTTGTTTCCCCTCATTTCTCATCATCTCAGTCTCCCGCTCTGCAGCAGAGGACCGAGACTCGGTGAGAGAAAGTCACCCTGACTTTGAACAAACAGTAGCTACTGACAACGGCCCGCACATAATCGAGGAAATGAAGATTAACATGCATCACATTCAGCGGCGGTGCTCCCAAGGCAAACCTTAGAGGTTACGATGGCACTCTACTCTTAAGATTGCTCTGCCTCAATCCTGTAATGAAACTCTTCATTTAAACAGACAGAGGAAATGTGGTAGAATCATTTCAAGATAATAGATTTTTGCCTTGGAGATGTGAAGGCACGCGTTTTAATTTTTTACCATTTTTTTTATTTGCAACCTATGCAACCTTCTCAGTACTCTGTGACATTGTGGGAAAGGACTAATCTGCAGCTCGTATGAGACATTTTCTCATTTTCATTTTACTCCTCGCATAAAGTTTGCCCATATGAAAAATAAAAGCTCAGAAATGCTACATTCCAGATCAAACATCTGCTGTGGCATACCTTTTCCTGTCATCTACACTTGACCTAAAATGATCTCCGAGGGTTCAGGAGAGTGCTGTGGGCGAAAAAGACGCCAATCTCCCTCCGCCTTACACTTTCTCTCCGTTTCCAGCCCCCCCTAATCCTCACCACTCTATTCCCATCTGCCAGAGCTGGCAGAGATGCAAGCCTGCAGATTGTTCTTTGCCTGAGAGCCCATCTTTCTGTGAATCTAATTGGCCCAGGATCTCTTTTATGACAACACTTAATCAGACAGCTTTGTTAAAGTGACAAAAAATAATGTGCTTAAAATAAGCAGCAGAGAATTTAACACAATTCAAAAATGAATTAGTTACCATGGGAGTGCAGTACTTTTTTGAGTGACCCTTCACTCATCTTTAAACCCCCTCTTGCCGTTTTCAGTCACATCCAGGACAATCTAAATGAACCCTCTGCACCATGTTAGTCTGAAATCCTTTTGATGTATTATCCTGAGAGTAAATACTGTAAACCGTACACTGTAGAAATGGCTTAGACAACTCCATACATCGTTGTTTTTAATTCCATCATGGCGTGTCGTATCTTACACCTTCCTTCCTTCACCTACAGATGTGGTTTAAGGGAACGTTGGTACAAAGCTGAGTGCAAAAGCTGTTCATTTGTTCGTATATAAGTGTGACAAGTTGGAGGACAAGAGTGAACAAATTAGAAAACATAATTTTACCAATATATGTTCAATTCAACCGGCCAACATATGACTGAACAAATTATTAACAGTGTATGTATGTGTGTTAAATATGTAGTCAAGGAGACGCAAATAAAACAAGCAGATTAAAAACAGCACATACCGTAGCCAAGAAAGTCTGGTACTTCCAGCTGTGCTTGTCTGCTACATTAGCTGTAGATATTATTGTCATCATAGCTCATGTCAGTATTTGAGTAGTTGCAATCAGTTGCAAATGAATCTGTGTGTTTTCTTGTTTGGCAAAATGAGGCAGTTGTGTGGAATTACACCGTATCCTGACAGACTGTGCGGCAATATGGTGGCCCCTGCTTAGATAATTAGAAAGAATTTGTCTGTGTTTTAAATTCTATTGGGATTACATCATCACAGAGGTCATTGTAGCTCTGGACAGATGCCAAGGATGATGATGAAAAATCTTGGGAAGCTGAAGACAGTAAATTGTTTGAGTAGAGGAAGACCGCCTAAGACCTTCGATTCAGCTTTCTTGGGAATCAAATGTCAGATGGGGTTTACAAAGTGAAAGCAAGGAAGCAACAATTGTACTGAAATTTCAAAGGTTTGAATTTAACAGCCCGTGGGTGGGGAAAGTTCATCAAAAAAAGAAAAAGAAAAAAAGACTTCAAAGCTGCTATACTTCAGTGGCCGACGGGCGCGACGGGAAAACACCTGACAGACACAGAAATGCGGAAAAACACCACTGGCTTTTCCTCTCGCATGGGGGTTACAGTTCTGACTGCAGGAAACTAAAAATACACAACGAGGCCTGGGAGAGGCGTTCTGTTTTCTGATAGGGATTTTAGCTGCAGAGGATTTGGTTGTGAAGTCCTTCAAGAAATATTTTGCGCTCTAGACTGCGTGTGGACCAGGAGTGGCCAAACAAAACTTAACAACAACATATATGAAGCAGCAGATGTGTAGGTGTGATTCTTGACCTATATGCAGCCTTGACCTTTTGAAGTGGTCCTCTCTGCTTTGAGATTCATGTATGAATGAGATTCTGATGTGACTCAGCAGTAATTGGACTTTTTCCATCTGGGGGTCTGACTCAGTCAATATGACAACGCTGAAGGCACTATCCATATAGCCAACCAAAATCAGCGGCAAATGCTAAAAACTGTTCACACACACATTCTATCTGGTCTGGACCTCTGCCAGAATATCCCATAGAATAACTGCTTTCCCATTCTTCCCGCCATAAGTACCTTTTATAGCAAACTAAGGTCAAAATCTATTCCTGGTGTTGAAATGAAGTTACTTTCCCCCCCAGTGTAATTATTCATTTACGAGAGGAAATGGCTGAAGATAATATCTGAACAAGTGAAAGGTCACACGTAAAAAAATGGGTGAACGAGAGGTTTGTCGGATTATTGTAAGTTAGTTGCAAACGCATGTTCAGCGTGAAGTCAGAGCAAAAAGACACACCAAAAATGTCAATATTAGACAAATTTACTTAATCTTAACAACAAAAATCCACCCAGTGTAAAAAAAACCCCCCACAAATCTGCCTGAACACACAGCTGTGTTCTTCCACACGCTTGCTCTTCTATGAAAACTGACTTCTGGTTGACATTGATTTTTATCTTAGTGCTAAAGTAGTGCTTGGAACATCTGCACAAAAGATGCAACAAGAAAAAGGAGTCAAGAGAGTGTGTGTTATTTGACTTTGATGGCTGTTACATAAAAGAATAAAATGGGTTATGGTGCACGGATGTATCGATCATGATTTGATGGATCAAAAACATCATGAAATCCCTTATTCCATTTAAGTATATTGTGCCTGTCATGTGATACTGCGAATACGTGCGAGATTCCCCTTGTGTGGCGAGCAGAACTAGAAAAAAATGAATTTATGTAACCTAAACTGTAGTAAATGTAATAGTGTTTCCATTTAACAATATTTTACTGGGTATGTTTTAACATTTTAGCATATACAATGTCATAGAAACATTAAATGACATAATGAATGGTTTTGACAGGCTGGAGCGAGTTCCCCAGTAAAATAAGAAAAAAAGAAAGTCTCCCTTTATGAATACTCAGTACATGGGGTATATATTATCCTCTAAGTCCATTATCTATTTAATTAAGTTAAATGTATTTATCTATAATTACTATATACTATTTTATGTATTCGGCGTGGAAGAAGTGCAGCACTACATAGTTAGGACACACTAAAACAAACAACACCCTCATACAGTGCTCGTTATTACTGCAGCACCTTGAAGAACAAACACTCCAATGCACACAGGCCCATTCACTGCCTGTGGCCTGTCTGAATTGCTGCAAGGATCAAAAGAATGAAGAGCTTCATGCTCTCTATTTCTAGTTCACAACTGTATGCTTTCAGTTATGATTGGCATGCGTTTGGCATTAAGTCACTGAAAAGCCAAGTGCAGAAAACAGTGGCAGGCTGTCTCAAACTCTATCCCTGGTTTCATGTTGGAGTAGATCATACATTTCTGCTGAGACTGGATCACGCTCGTCAAACCCATGCAGTGGAAGGAAAAAGAGAGAGATAAAAATTAAAAATTAAAAATTCAACTGCGTCAGAGTAAATCCATTTTCTCCTGAAAATGTTAATAACATTTCTTTAAGCATGTAATTACATTTGATACATTAAGAAGCAGATAGAGCACGTAGGCAATTTTACTGACTGGTATTTTGTAGAAGCATATCACTAATTAATTGGTACTGGTATAAAAAGAGAAATACTGCATAGTACATTTACTAAACTAAACTTGTTCTTGTGGTTTTAAGCGCACGGGCATATTCACAGGCTTATTATAAACTATCGAGGTTAAGTCATTTTAATTTTCTGAGATGCAGAAATGAGAATGCTGCATTAGTGACAAAAAAGCAGAAGCAATAAAAACTCAGTCAGTAATCCACACTGATAAAAAACGAAAACACACCATTGGCGGGCAAGGTTTCACCTGAAATTACAACGGTTCATAAAGAACGTTTAAGCAGCTCTGAAGTGTTGACACTGTATTCTGAGCAGATCGATGACATGTCAGGGATTCATGATCAGAGATGTGACAGTGATCAGTGTTTTAAAAACAATTCTCTGACAGACTGACAGGCGGTGCAGGAATTTCAGCTGCGGACGGATGTGTTATCTTTCTCCTTCTCCTTGGACAGCTCCTGTGAATTTTACATTGCTATCATTGAGTGGTTCTTTGAACGATGTTTGCACATAAATCTTCTGGTCCTGATTATATTCCTGAGGCGTGGCTTAATAGTGGTCTGAATTTGTGACAACACTTAAGTTTCAATTTTCTGTGGGGACCAGATAAGTATTGACTTCTAGTCTTTCTTTTTGCACCATCAAAAACTACTATTTCAGATTTGCCAGCACTTTGTGGCTTCGTAAATACATTATGCAAGTCGTTTAATCAATAATTATTCTGACCACAAGACCATTGGGATCTTCAAAGGTAAGGCATGAAACCCCATGACATTTACATGAGATAGCAGTCTTGTGCAGCAGTACACATACACACACAAACGTTAAGAAAATAAAAAAAACCCACATAGACAGAGATGCATGGATCGAGAGCAGGTGGGCAATCCCTTGCTCGATGTGGTGTGTGAATGTTCCCGCTACATCATTACTAAACTGTTACCATGAAAGCAGGAAGAGGATTGTGTCAGGGTGATCTATGGGAAGGTCCTAGGAGACCTAATAGGAGCAAGCCGTAAGGAATAGTAGGTTTCATTAAGGACCTCAAGGGAGGAAGCACTAACAAGCCTTTATGTGTGTCCCCATACAGCTATCATTAGGAGACTGAAGGGGATGCTGCATACAAACTACAGTGGGAGTACGTGTGTGTATGTGAGAGAGAGGGTCTGTGTGAGCGGCAGGAAAGCAGATAGAGTGTGAGAGCTGCTGTAGCTTGTGGTGATTGTATTGGCTTGTTGACATATAGGTAGGCAGTAAAAGATAGGTGCTCTGTGCTCTATTGACTCGCTGGCTGGGGCAATTGAATGGGTCTGCAGTAGGAGCGCCGTGGATCTGCAGAGACTTTTAGGTGTGAAGACAGATTGCACACAGCTGTACCACCACACGTCTTCCAACCGTGGCCACAGCTTTGCTCACACACACACACACACACACACACACACACACACAAAGTAAGACCAATGAGCCCGGGCAAGTGGATGCCTGCAGAGGCAGGCAGGGATGTAGGTTAACACAGTCAGCGAGACCTGTAATCCATTGGGACCTTCGATAGATTGGAGGAGGGGGGTGGGGTGTTAGCAACAAGAGAGAAGAGGGTGGGAGTACAAAAGCAGAGATTCCGTTTCTCAACAAAACTGATGAGTAGTAGTCAAGCTGTGGACCAGTCTTGGCATTTGCCTCAGTAATCTATAGCCCTTAGCAATGCTCCACCTTTGCCTGGGTCGTATATAATCATCAACACCATTAGGTTCTCTTCACTGGCTCCCCATCACCTTTAGGGTTGAATTAAAATTTTAATGTTGACTTACAGACAGACCGTGTACTTCACCCTGGGAGACTGAGCTCTGTACAGAGGAGGCAGTGCAAGGTGAAGCATTGAGACCGCACATGATTGTGCTATAGTCACTGAGGTCCCTCCATTTTGGAACTGCCTATAGTAAAACTGTAAAAAACTGTATGAAAAGCTCTCTTCCCTATTGGCATTTACATATTTCTCTTAGATATCTATTTCTTGACGTGTTTGCAGGTCCATGCTTAAACCAAGGACACGAAATAACTATTACTACAACTTCCGTTTACAAACATCTTCTTGGTCTATTTCAGTTTGTTTGGCCATCTTAATGAATGTGTGTGTGTGTGTAGGCGTGTGTTTGCCAATGCTGTCTCTTATTGTTTAAGAGCTTCACGGGAGTCATCTGCCATCTCAGAGACGAGCGGCACCTCATAACGATATCAATATGAGCAAGAGTCTTCTGTTGCAGAATGAATATTTGACATATTGCTGACCTGCAGATGCAGACTGAAAATAAAATGTGATACGTGGCGTAAAACACCCTGCGCAACCAACTGTAAATTTACAAGTATACGTTGTATTTATTTTGCTATTTTAATTAGATGTCTGACAGTGTAGCCTAAAAGGAAGCACCTGGAGTGTGAGCCGTTACGTGACAAAAAAATCCCTGCAAGCTGATTCCCAGGTTATCTTAATATGAAACCTGTAGTAAGACGATTTGTGTTTACGTGCTACAAACAACTATTATCACAGTGATGCACAAATATGACAAGGACAAAGCTGAACAAAAACTGCATCCTTACCTTTCTGAGAAAAAAAAAGACCGTCTCCTTATTTCTTAGATGCGTGCAGATTCAATGGACCCTAAACATATCATAGCAACCTGGGGAATCACAGAGAAAGTCTCCCTGAGGGAACCAAAGTCACTTTTGAGTACACGATAAGAAAGGTCAGCCATAACTCGGCTATCAAAACTAGCCTTTCAAATCGGGTTCTAGCAGGCACCCCAGTCCTCCCCTCCTCCTTTCCTAGAGAGTGAAGAGGATTTAAGAGCTGCATTGATACAGGTCATTGGTATCGACAAAGCAGATTGTTAGCATTCTGCATGGGCTCTCTCCCAAGGTGTAAAAAGTCACAGCGATTGGGTTCAGCAAAGAGCCGTGTCTCTTTTTAAAATATCATTACTGTCTAACACGAGGCAATGCGGGAAGGTAAAATATATATAAAGACTGGTGCATGGGCTATAATTCTCTGCTTTTTCTATAGACAGGAAAATGTCTTTTTAATGTTGATCAGAACCTACCGTTCTCTTTCTCTCTATCTTTTTCAGCATGACACATAAACGGGCCACAGTTGCATTGTGCAGTTAATCATTGTTAGGCTATTGCGACTAGATGAATATTTTACTCGGAAAATGAAAGCAATCTTAATGTCAGTTTGGACTGGAACACAAATACACAGTCAAATCTCATTATAACATGAACGTGACACAATGCAGGATTTGACAGCTCCTCTACGAGCTATTGTGACGTGTGTGTGCTGTGTGTATGTGCGTGTGCGTGTGCACCTCCATGCCCATTTGTCGGAGGTAACAAAGGTGATCACACTCAGTCTTTTTTTCTTCTTTTTATTTTTAACGTCAGAAATGCATCTGAGCCACATATAGTATTCCTGAAGTGCAACGAAAACACAAATAACTCCAAACCATTTCGACAATATGAGTCAATGTGAGCTCTTTGTTATGCTAATGGAGGATGCATGTCACTTTGGATACACTGCAGGCATGACTGAGCAAACACTTGCAACTTAGCCATGTTTGTTTAGACGCTCCAAACAGCAACAATGGGCTAGTAACCCTGCAAGGTTAGTGGAAATGTCCATTCGACCCTCAGGCACTTGTAAATTAATTGAACAAATTAATAACCACTGAATAATTGGGTATACCGCACAGAAAAATCTTGGAATTTCCTACAATCAATTACGGCAAACCTACCTCACTTTTTAGCCTGTTCTTAACATGTATATTTTTGACGGCTGTGATTCTGTCGGAGATAATCACAGCTGATATACAGTACAACAGCACTGTCATATTGCTTTACAGATATATTTATAAACAAATCTGAATTTTTTAAAAAGTGATAATAAGCTGAGAGTACAGATAATTTTACAGCTATACAGATAACTTTTAATATAGCTCCAATGGCTAAGCCAACAAAAATAGTTCCCTGACAATCCTGCTATCAAGTGTTGCCTAGCAACATGTAAACTACAGCAGCAACCCGACTCGCTTCTTCCAATCATATACATGCATCTGTACGTTTCCATAAAACAGGGGTCTGCAACTTGAACTATCAAAAGAGCCATTTTTTGACAAATTAACAACAACAACAAAAATCTGTCTGGAGCCACAAACCATAGACTGTGGTAACACTGACTGTTAAGTCTGAATTTCTTATCAAAATCACAAATATCTCCATGGCCCCCTTTACACTACACCATTCAAATTCCAATCTTTTCCTCCCACGAGGCACGGATCGGATATTCTCAGATCCCTTTCATGTGGAAATAAATCCGATGTGAATCGGATATCTGCCAATACATCTGTCATCCAAGCAGACAGATTGGACCTCCTCCGTCACAGCGAGACGCCTGTCATTGAAAATGCTGTACTTCCGCGTTTTAATGACGCAAATGCACGTGCACAATTACATCCTCTCACATACATATGATCACGCATCTACACATGTATAACCTCTCACGTATCGTACATATGAGCGTGCGTACACACACAACTGCTCACATACATGTATAATCTCTGATATGGCCAACATATGATCACAGATCAAAGTTTTTCAGTAGTGTTGTGTGTGACTGACAGCATTTTTCTGAGTGTTGTGCTGAGCCGTAGATGCATGACCTTGACTATGACGTACGACTGATCTATGCCACTGAAATGTAAGAATCTGTATATATGTTTGGTGTCTATAGTTACAATTGAAGAGGAAGCACAATAAGGATCACTTAACCTTACAGTCATGTCTGCTTTGATGATGAATCGTTTGATCTGACAGAATATTGTTTTATCGTTTCAAAATAAATCCATGTAAGCGCCGTCACTATAAATGTTGGTTGCCGTTGTTGAAAGATGATAAACGGTCAAATTACAATTGTTATTATTAGAACCATAGGATCGCTGCTTCACAGGAGTCCAATCAAGGGTGCTTGATTGCTGTTATATTGTACAGCTGCACACATGGAATGCCTCTTGATCAATCAAATTACTCGGTTGGAACTACCTGTTGTTTGATTAATACAGTGTTTATGAAGACGGAGCCATTGGTGGTTATGATAAATACAGATTTAGATCCTTAACAAAGGCAGGTTTAAGTGTTTCTTTACTTCCATGATACATCAGGCTTGTAGCCTAAGCTATTCTCAATATGGTTAATATGAATTTATTTTTGTAATGTAAACAAATGGGCTTGAAGTACATTTCTGACTGTATTCCGTAGAGGAAGAAAATTGTTTCTTCTGTAAATGTTTTGTGTAAATTTTTCTTCTCAGTGTTTTCTTTAATATTCTTTGGTGGTGACTTCTACAACTATTTCATAGCATACTCGGGCCAACTTCACACATTATACAGTTCATACGCTGCAATGCCCACTACAACTTCAAGATTAATCAGCATTTTATGAAACATCTCCTGTGGGCACAGGTGAAAAATTTAAAAATAAAATTTTCGCAGTTTTACATTGATAAAAAGGGTGCATTTCACAAAGCAAACCTGACCAACTCCACTCAAAACGTAATTTTCTTGTGATTATTACCGTTGCATGTTCGACTTTCGCTGTACTATTCTTCTTCATGTTTCCATACTTTTTGCAATAGAAACCGTTGTGTTCTTTTCCATGAAAAGAAACACTTGTCTATAATATGCACTAAATGTGTATTTTCCATTCAAACTGTTTGAACTGAAGGAGCACATATTTGAATATTTAAATCCATTTTACGCTCTGGAATTGACATAGCGTTGTATTATTGAGGATGATATTAAAAGGCAAAGAAGCAACCAGGATATTATGCATGACCTCACCTTCTCCGTTGCACATATTAGAGTTGGAACTAAAGGAAAGATTGCATTGCTCTCTTTTACATGGCCCCAGCAGGGTGCTGGAATGATGGAGCACCACAATTTCATCTCGGGCAAAAAATAGAAGGTGGCAGAAAAAAAACAAACAGAAGCCTTTGAGAAATCTTTTTATACACCTACTCTCTTCCCCTTTTCCTGCCTCCATTTTGTCCTCATTATCATCCTCTCATCACTTAGATGAAGACTTGGCATGAGTTGTGCCCCTAGCATGCTTCAGCCCCACATTTGGGCAGATTTATTAAATTTATCTCCTCCAGCTTTGGCTCCTAACACCATATCTCATTTTCCAATCTCTTATGTGTTATTTTGCAAAGAGATGAGATGTAGGAAAAAACTGATGAATGATTTACCCTTGTCTAACAGATCACACCTTACCTCTATTACCTTGTTGAGAACGAATGTGAGGTTTACACATCTATACCACGCACTGGCTCCTCCCTAAAGTTCATATCCACTCTATTGAAAGTGTAATTGCTTATGCCAAGTAATTAAACCAGATTCTCTCATTGAAATAATTCCCCATTTTCATTTTATCTCAGAGTTTTATTCTGATGCCACAGTGCAGCTTTGGCCGAGTTTGTTATTTTCATGTCCTTCCCATGAGCTCTAATGCCTGAGGGATCTCACAGATTATTCAGTAGAACTCCGCAGAAAAGAGGCATTTTTAGTATTGAAAGGGGGGAATGAGGAGAGCATGTGTGCATTTATTTCAGCCCATTTGAGGCTCCCTTCTACATCCATATGCAGTGTGTGTGGTTGTGTGTGTGTGTGTGTGCTTATTAGCATATATACTCTCTGCATAGCAGCTGTGTGAGGATGAGCAAGCATGTATATATGTAATGCACGTGTGTGCATTTGCATGCAAGGTGAAGTGAGTGCAAACCAATTCCACCTGCATCGAATGCAATTTGTTGGTCATGGATATGCACACACACACACACACACACACTTGTTTCTTCAGTGTGAACTGCAGATAAAAAATATCTATCAACCATATACAAAAATGACTGCATTAAGTATACTAATGTCTCTCCTATACACTAATGTACACACGTGCCTTCATTAATTGTAACAACAGATAAAAGAAGCTTTCACACACAAAGCTTTCTTTTGTTTATTAGTTATCCTGTTTTTCGTAGTTTTTCCTGCTGCATCTTAATTTGCATATGCATCTTACAATACAAATCACTGTAGTTTATATTGAAAAGCTAATGACCACAAAGTAAAATAGACGACCATTGCATATAAACTATAAAAATAAAGCAGCACTACAGCACGACACTGATCTTGCTGCCCTGACACATTATTACTGCCACGCGGTGGGTGGGAAGAAGATTTGGTATAATCAGTCACAGACAAGAGCTGTCTGTGTATAAGTGTGAGAATCGGGACAGCTGATGCTGAGCGTAGTGGGGGCTCCAGGATGGTAAAATGGTATTACCAGGCTAGCTGGCCAAGCTGTTACTTTTGGGACAAAATACAGAGGCTTTATCCAAAGGAGATGGATGAATAAGCCATGAAAGAGGCAGTGGTGTTACGACTAACAATATCAAATCTGTACTGTCTGTACTGTAGAACTGGGTCACACAGTGCTGCTAATGAGCGTATAAAGTTTTAGAGGGAAGAGCAGAGCAACTACAGTGCGGGTGCTCTGTCAGAGGGTGATTGAAAGAGGGGCAACCGGGTGAAACAAAAATCAAAGTTGTGACAGGATGCCTTACCATGGGAGTTTTCTATATTGATATACTGTATGTGTATACAAAATACATATTCATGAGATCACTGTCATCTTATCCATATGCACTGCTCAGTCTCTGTGTAAGTTCATGTCTTTCTAAAATGTGTTTGTCGCTGCAGTGAGGTGAAGAGAGCTAACCTTGCTTATTGGAGATAATAATCTTTTCTCCCCCGTGTATACATAACATGCATTATTGAGAGACCCAACATCTCTGCAGCTTCTGTTGTACGCCGGTTGGCGTTTTTAGTTTTAGGTCCCCATTTAAACTCTGCTCGATTTAGAATATGCATGTCTACGGAGCGAGCCAAAGTCTAAAATGGAGGAAAACAGGATCAACCTTTCTGGTTGTATTCAGTAAAATACAATGCACACATAGAAGAAGCATAGGACTTCCAAATGCATGCACGTATACAGTATTTCACTGCTGAATTCCAAACCAGATGCAAGAGAACCCCGAACTAATTTCATCTTGTGAATAAAGCACGGTTGACTCCTAATAAAGAGTGAAAAAATACTTTTCACTTAGTGTACTACTAATTCTAATACATAAACAAGTCAAGTCAGAAGTCATTAGTCAGCATTATGAAACAGCAAATTCAAAAGGACAACGTACTGCACACTGGTCTAAGCAACAGACAATCACGAACACAATTATGGTAATGCACCCCCTATTGAAACACCTGCTCATGGCTATGTGGTGCACATTGATTAGCAAGGCTGAGCTATAGGATCATTGTTAATGTAGATCATTCATTCTCTGAGAGTAACGGCTGCATGGGAATTAGGGCACACGTCCAAGTCAATACAACACAAAACAAGGAGGATATTTACTGCAGAGTCCATGCAGTACCGGCGAAGCTGTCAACAATAACGGCCATGCATTGCTGCTAACGCTAGTGAACTATACAAGGTTGGATGGCAACATGTAATCAGGATTACTAACCAGATAACAAAAAATAAGTATCTATAATCAGCCCAGATTACATTCAAATGAGTGTGTAATTATTATGTAGTTACACTGTCAAAGATTACATTATTAATTTTTTTAATATTGCCATTTTTAACTTTGGAAACTTTAACCAATGCTATTGACTCATAAAAAAAGAATGGAGTCGAGTCAAGACGGAAGGTTCAAACAGCAGCAGTCACTCTGAAATAGCCTTCCATTCCTGAGAATATCAGCATCATGTTCACTTCAAAAATGTAAAAAAAAAACACACACACAAGAGCGTCTATGTCCAGTGCAATTTTTGCAAGCCAAAAATAAAGTTGCTGTCATCTGCACAGACCTCAACTTCAAATCTGAAGAAAGACTTAGAGGTAAGTTTTCTTCTCAGCTAGTGATGCTAACTTTGCAGAAAAAATGTGGGGTTGGCTGGGTTTGAATTTAGTTTCAACCATTTTCAATGCCTTTTTATCCATGGTAGCAACATCTTTAACCTCCCCCTCCTCTCCCCTCCAGGCAAGGCACTTGACAGATAAACATTTGGAACAAGTGCTCCTCTTGGGTTACATTAGCGACCTCGTCCCTCATCTACACAAAAGAAACAATACAGCACGCCAATAGATGTTTATGCCAGTGTGTTTTTGTAGAGTAAAGTACTAAATGCTGAATATTTCTACTGTGTACCAAAGTAAGTTACTCTTACAATGATACATATTCAGAGGGAGGGAGAGTTTGCATATCAAGTGTGTGCTGGACATACTCGGTTATTAAACAGCCAACAGCTATTTGGGTAAAATAGTGCCATATTCACCATCATTGAGCATGAAAAGCCCCAAACACAGCAACAGGCCGTGTAAAACACAATGCTGTTTCTCTGCTTTAATTGGCACGCTGGCTGTGAGGTTTGTGTGTGTGTTCTCGAGTATCACCGCATGCAAGACGAGACGGCGGCCACCTCGCTCTGATTCGTGTACATATGAGATGCGCATACATGCAGCCAGACATGCACGTGCACATCATAGAGACGTATTTATCACGGTGACCTGTTTTTTTTTGAGCCAACACAGAAAGAGGCGTGTTGATTACATTTTGGTGTTTAGCTAATGTTGCTTTGTATAAAAATAAAAAGTGTTTGTCTTCATTTCAGGGGATTGGATGAGTCTGGCACACTTGCTTACCTATGATCTCATGGGGATATTACATTTAGGGATTCAGAGGTACAATTTAGAACAGCGTGAGTACCTTCTTGAATTTACTCTTTTTTCTGTTTTTTTCACACCTTTTGCAGGTGAATTAACTTGGGCCTAATTTGTGTGGTGACCAAACAAATTATCAAGAATTTCCTTCAAATCCAATGCCTGCTCTTTGACTGACTCGTGCAAACTTCGAGGTCAAAAGACCCAAGAGTTTCCTTTCTGGCATTGTAAGTTTGTTGCTGCTGCTGGCAGGTCACCGGATCGTTAGTCTGCACTACAAATGTTGCTGGTGAGTGTGTATACTCGGCTTGGCCTTTTGAGAGTTTCATAAACATCACTTCAAGGGCTTTAAGGTGCGGTGAAAAAACACATCTCTTCACACACACAGGCTGAGTCAATTTATCACTCACATTCATTCAATGTGGACCTGTCTTGAACCTTCAATGACCCAGATCAAACTCGCCATGCCTTTCAGGAAACGAACGAACGTTGCAACTTCTCGCCATAAGGGCGAGTCCGAGCCTTGAGTTAGTCAGAGACGAGATGAAATGCACAGAGGATGCACAGGCAAAGGAAATGCGCTTTGAGGCGGACATTGTTTCAGTCGACAGTGCACTCCAGCAGAGCGAACTTTACACAGGGGCCAAAACAAAGGCACATCACACACGTGCACACAATCTCTACTGATGTGGAAAGCATAAAAAGCGAATTTAAGCATCTGTCCTATCAGAATGAAGAACTACAGTTCTGTTCATGTCAGCGACGCAGCATCCAAGCCGCTGCTCTGTGGTGTATTGTAATCGATGGATTTTCTTTATCTGTCACAGTGATTTCATTGGATTTGGATTAAAAGTGACAGGTTGGTTAGCGCAGGGTTCAGGATTTTTGAAAAGGCAAGGTCAAAGAGAAAGGTTAGA
The DNA here is from genome assembly GCA_900303265.1 of Brotula barbata. Lineage (NCBI taxonomy): Eukaryota > Metazoa > Chordata > Actinopteri > Ophidiiformes > Ophidiidae > Brotula > Brotula barbata. Next base: position 163,214 of record OMNV01009206.1, on the reverse strand, counting down.
GTTGCAGCCAAGTGCTAATTCATTGGGAATTTACTATTAGTCTGGACACAACATTAATTTCCGGAAAACATATTATTAGAAGTTTGTTTCATCTTTGTGATAATTGTTAGATTACAGTGATGGGTGACGTACCTCAAAGTGATAATTGAGTATCATTTATGCCTCACTTTCAATCAAATGAAATGACTTCTTTCAGCCTTACGTCCATCTCTCAGTCTGCATATAGAAAACATCATATTTTTAAGGATCCAAAAGTAGTGAGGTAAAACTACGGCCTTTTCTTCAGATATGTCATTGTGTAAAGAAAATAATTTGCAAAAATATTTACACTCCACAAAAGTACAAGACTCCTTAAACACTTGTAGATCCTGTAAATCCTGTAGTAAAGTGTCTTTTACTTTGCTATTTTACACCACAGTTAAATTAGTGCGTGGGTGATAATGGGTCAAATTAAATTAAGGACAGATTAGAAGAATGGAGATTAGAGATTAAAAGGAGATTAAATTGAACACGATCAACACTCACGCTCTACCATGAAAGCATTGGCGTGGGAGTAGCATCGGCCTGAGTGATTTGGAGTTCAAAACGGACCACCGGCTCATCCATTGATCAACCAAACCAGAGTGACTCATTCATTCTGTAAAGCCGCTCACCTCTGAAATGTTTTCTCACTGGATGAACCACGCAGCGCACTGAATCAAGACATATGCCTGTGTGTGTCTATGTACACATGCACCACCGACAGTACAGTATCATAGACTCTGGCTTTTATGCTACCGTATGTGTATCCATTGGAAAAATCATTCTAAACATGCTACGTAGCCTATTCATTTAACCTGCCTTGTTTATATCCTCCACAGTTCACATGATTAATTTTAACCATCCTACAAAACTTGAGTATGCGTAGGTGGGGAAGGAAAAGCAATTGTAATAGTGCAAAAGACTTTTCAGTAACAGAAAATACCGACTACTGAGGCAAAAGTTACTGCTAATAATTGGGCTATTAAGTTTCATTGTGGCCTTTCATGATGCCCTTTTGACCAACTGCTCAGGAATAAATAAATACATACAAATAAAATGGACCCAGATATACGATAGCGCAATATGATTTAAGGCAAGTAAAATAATGTTAAAAAGACAAAAGATTTGCACACATGCAGGCACACTCTCTCGCTCTCTCACACACACACACACACACACACACACAAACACAAAGAAGAAAGCTGCATAACCTATGCTCTCAGTATACCTCACATGGTCAATTGTGCAATACACAATTATACCCAGCGACTTGGGGATTACTGGCAGGAAATGAAAAGCATTACAGCACAAAACCAGCAGGCTGCCAAAGGGGCATATTCTAGACACGAAGAGGAAACAAAGGAAATACCGTCTCAATACAGAAATGAAAGCTCATTTCATCTCAACAATCTACAGGTGGAGAAAACATGACCATCAAACAACCTGCACAACTGGGATAAAAAGCCCATATGGCATTTTTTTTTGTATATGATGTTTTGACCGCAGCCCACAAAAGTTCAGTCGAAAGAGGTTTGGGGACACATTCAAAAATAGACACAGACACACAAACGATAAAAATGATGATCCGTCATCATTTTTATACACAACAGTTAGGACGTCAGGAAACTTTGACACATTTGAAAGCATCCAAATTCTTCTCACACTGTCTTATGTTGAGCATTTTCTACTTGCTTGTGACAAATGCTATGAGTCACCTCTGCCTGGCGGTAATAGTTTGAATGTTTACTTTGGGAGTAGGCCTGTAGTAAGCAGTCGGGGCCCGTGTCTTTGTGGACAGAAAGAAAGAGTGTTCAAATGGTCATTAGCCTTAGCTCTTGGCTCAAAACACGAAAAAAAAACAATCAACAGGAAGGACGCCACAGAATCACTGTTGGAACCTTTGACGAGACTCAATAACTGTGGAATTTCTGCCGTACACCGCTCTGATTTTAACATAAATAATTGTAGCTATACCTGAAAAAAGGCAGAACTGGGCTGGCAAAAAAGACAAAAAGGTGTGCTTGCGGCAGCCAGAGAGCCGCAAAGCTACGGCAACCGGCCACAGCAGAGTGGGACGGTCCCAAACACTAAGAGGTACACTTTTAATACAGTGGGCCAACAAAACACTCAAATCGGGAGTTGCTGCTGCAGCAGGTGAAAGAGGCACACTGTTGCACGTAAACAGACCCGTTCATGTAACGTGATACATACCACACAGGTAGAAATATTGATGAGAGTAGTTAATATTTTATAAAGAAGTTTGAAACGCATTCATTGATGCTGGTTAAACATAATCCAGAGGACGAAGAGAGAGCTGCTGTTCGTCATTTAGCAACGTCAGTAGCTATTGAATAAATACGGTGATCCATGTCTAAGTAATAACAACTAACCAGCAGGCCAACAGATCCTCTCTCTCTCTAAAAGCAGTGCGACAGACTGAAACACACAAATTGCCTCATGCACAAATGGCACTACACTATTTATGCAGGCATGATTTTAACCAAATGAACGATAAGCTTAGGCCTGCTTGCTGTGCATAAAGTGCCTCATCCATTACCAAAAGTGTTCCATGGCGGCCAGACCCCAACTGCCATTTATTGGTCTGTAGCACCCATGTTTTGTCACTTAGTAGTTTTCATCTGGGTGCTCTTCTAGCTTGGCCATCAAATACTTTTTTAATGTCCTATATTGTCTGTTTTATGATTTTTGGCCACACTTCAGGCTGACAGAACAATGGCATTTCAGCATATAAAGACATTTTAAAAAGTTTGATCAGATATGGTGAAATATTTCTCTATATTAAGTGTTCTCGCGGACCACCAGTGAGAACTTAAAGGGCCCTAAGTTCATCTGATATTGAAATAAACTTCCAACTTTATATCTTCCATTTCATTCTATGTCCGCTTCAGACTGACACCCTCTCTCTCCATATCTCTCTCTCTCTCACACACACACACACTTCATTCTTTTTGTTTCTTCACTTCCTGAAGATTTCAGAGAATTTCTGCATGCTCACATAACATCAATACAACATAACACTAATAACGTAATAACAAACCCCTCCTGGCAGCCACTGCGACAATCCTAAAACTTTAGCTAGTTTTCCACATTTGTGGGTAGAAGTGCCTTGCTTAGAGAAACAAATAAAAATGAAAAGAAAATGGGAGAGACAGTCACTTACCTGAGACTCAAGGTCAGACGTTCATCTTTAGCCTTCAGCAGATCACCAACTGAAAATGTGGCAGTACCCAGGAAACTGCTCTGTGGAATCAAACAGACAAGATTGTGGCTGTTTAACACAACGCAAGGGACGTCAGCATAAAATAGAAAATAAATAGACCATCAAGAAATGCTTTCCTTCTGATAATCACAACATATGTGCATTAGAAACGTGGAAACCAGGTAATTCCAGGAATTACTTTGAGCACGCACTCACAAGCATTCCCTGACTTATACAAACACCACTCACCCACACACCCTCTCTTCCTCTCTCTCTCTCTCTCTCTCTGATGCACACACACACACACACAGTCTTGCACCTGCAAAGCAACCTTCTAGTCTGCCTGTGCTGCAGCAGGGATGGGCTGCGACCAGGCCAAGGGCAAAAGCTACTCCGAACAAAATTTAAAATAGTACACATGTGCCTCCATCACACTTGAACAGTGTTTTAAGTAAAGCATCTGCAGCCAGTCTACTGATACTGAGATGCTACCGTAATTTCCAGTCCTTTCGTGTGCCAAACCTGATTGTTTTTTTCCCGTTACTTTATAATTGATGAATGAGATGTTAATGGATTTTAGAACAGCAGAATGACAAAAGGAAACAAGACAATTTGTGTCTCGTCCCGTCTCATCGTTTCAATAGCCGTCAAGAGCTTCATCGTGCCTCTGAAGATGGAAACAAGATTGTTTCTGCAAATGCAATGAATTTAATTTTGTTTTTGTTATTGTGGGAAAATACTAGAGCCTCCACAGACGTACTGACAGATGGTCCTATGCTCTATACTGTCACAGAACATGCAACAGCGTGGGTTAAGTGGACACCACAGACCACAGCACTGAGGTCTACATAAGTCCCCCTTCACACGGGTTGGAGGGTGGTTTACAGTTTATGCTGTAATAACATGAGACAGTCTGGTTGAAAATATTTGGCTTTAGATGTTTTGTCTGTTATACAGAAGCCCTCTTACTTTTCTTTTCATTGTTTGGGTGTTTGGGTACATTTTTACCTCTAATCTCACTTCCTCCTTCTTTCTATCAATGCTCTGCTTTTTCTCTTGGCGACCTCGTGTATCAGATCCAAAAGGGCATCGTGTCTGCTGACATTTGCACTCCATCATTTTCTGTTACTCCATATGAAAAGCTTTTGCCGTTGCAAAGAGTTATATATAAAAATATAATCTACATAATAAGAAAAGTCTAAATAAACAAATCAATAATAATATATGTATGCATGCATAATTCAAAATTTTTCCTGAATCCTTGCGTGGATAGAGACAAATACTTCCCAAAATACGTTTTCTTTCCCCAACCCACTCACAAAAAGGCACTCACTTACTTTCTCATATACACACAGACACGCACACACACAAGCAGGAGGGAGGGGGCAGATATAAGTGAATAGTGTTACATGATTTTTTATAATTGTTTGTAACGCCCACTTATTTTTGGTAAGATGACTTTAATGAATGAAGTATCCAAACTTTCATACAGATTCTAAAGAAAAGCCACACAACCGTAAGCATCATATTCTGTTCCGTGTTGATCCAGCACGTAGGCCTCGTGCTCATGAATTAAATAGTGCCAAGGTTTCCAACACATACCACTTAATGCCCCTGAACTTCACATTCTCCTACATTGACTTATCTTGCCCAATCCCGTTGTGGCCTGACTCAGAGCAGAAGGCACAGAAGATCATTATACACCAAGGAGGAACATCATATCCCTATGTAGCCATTACTTGCAAGCCAGGACAGAATGTCTGGTAAATGGTCTTCGAAATCCATTCCTTAGCATCTTTTTATGGCCCCCCACAATGAAGGCTTTAAAAGTAATGAACCTCTGGAGACCGACTTCTTACACAAGATCAAAGTGGCTGTGCCACAGAAAATGAGAGAAAGATGGGGGCAAGAGGAAGAGTGGAGTGAGAAAAGAAGAAGACAAATGATGCTCTTCCAGGATCATGGAGGATTGATTATGATGGTCTCGCTCCGTTCCCTCTAGCACGCGTTCGCTCTCTCTTTTTTCTATCCATCTCCCTCGCTGCTCTTCCTCATTCACTTGTATCTTCCAGTGTCGCCAGTTGAGAGCTACAACAGCAAAAAACTTCTGATCTGATCAGCTGATTCTGATCTATGCTCTCCTTCGCTAGCTTGAAAAAGTGACGGCTGCACACCTGCATGCACATTTTACGGCACCTCACACAAGGCTACAAACAAATACACATACACATACAATGATCGCTCAGACAAAAATATAAACGGATCATGTTGGGGATCACTCAGCGCTGACACGTCGCTCAACTGCGGGCAATCCCGAGCAGGTGTAAGAACCTTCGAAAGCCAGAGTGTCCACCCATCACTTGACAGGCATAAACGGTCCAACTCGAGCTGTAGATCTCTTCATGTTCTCCACGCCTTGGGTAACATAGTGACACACATAAATACACACTATCTCTCCCTCTCTTTGCCCCCACCCTCCCCCACACACTGCAGAGAACACCTGGAGAAACTGACATTCATTCTCATGCCATAAAGCAGAATGACATTTTGTATAAATGGCAGCGCTGGCATTTTTATCACCTCTTGAATTGTGCACATCTAACAAATATTATGAATATGGGCAGATTTATACCAGGCAGGTCAGCAGTGTCTAGATGAATGCTCAGCCCCTGCACTACAAACCGGGCTTTACAAATTGGCCTAATTAAGTCATGAGAGATGTAAAGACATGGCCTTTAACATGCGTGTGTGCAACTTATGGATGCAGTGGGGGGAAAAAAACACACACACAAAAACTGACAGTCAGGTCACACATACTGTACATATGAACAACCACGCACACCCAGACGAGTCAGCTCTCACATAGTATACATATGAGCAACCGCACACGCACAGTCCACTTACAGTTGTGCACACAATCCAAGAAGCTGCAAAGTGTACGGCAGGAAGACAATAAAAGAGGGGCAACAGACTTCAGAAGCAATGGCAAGGAGGGAGAGAGAGAGAGAGAGAGAGAGAGAGATGTTATGCCTACTTCCTCTTAAAGAGCTCCAAGATGGTCTTCTTTCTTGTCTTCCTTTAGTCCCCAGTTAAAGTAACTCCAAGCAGTCGTGTTTGTGGTCTTTACAGCAGCAGGCAAACTGCCTGATACAAACACGCAGACACGAAGGGAGCTCACACACAAACACACTCAGACACACACGCACACACACAGACTGCAGCCTCCGCTGTGACCGAGTGCTGGCTAGAGTGAGCTACTGGCAATACTGCTGTTGCTGGCTTGATGGTAAGCGAGACCAGCGAGCGAGAGAAAGGAGGAGGGAGCCACAAGAGGAAGAGAGGGAGGGAGGGAGTAGACAAATACAAGCAGCAGAGGCAGAGTGGGGAAGAGGGAGGAGGAGGATGTGAGCTAGAACAGCACAGAGAAGGAAGAGAGAGACAGAAAGGAAGGATGACAAATAATGTGAAAAAAGGAAAAACAAGATAGGAACACAGAGGAGGAGAAAGAGAGAGAGGCAGCAGGGGGGAAGAAGAGACAGAGTTGGTGTGTTACACCTCGGGTGCAGTCTAAGACTCAAATGACCAACAGGAAACAAACACTTAGAGGGGCTTCTTGGATTGACTTGAATTCCAGCCACACTGTACAGTGTGTGTGAGGCAATTAGACACACATTAAAATACTAAAGGCTCACATAAGAGGCTTGTTGACGCGTATGAATGATCAGCAGCTACTGTTAAAATCAGCATTTACAGACGCACAGCGGCCACTGAAAACAAAACAGTCCATTCGGAGACGCCAGCACCACAGCAATCAATCCCACGCAGAAACACCAAGTGACACCAAAGCTCGGGTTTTAAACATCTGGGCTCAAACCTTGGATTAGGCAGGGTTTAATTTACCAGTGCTCAGTTGGGGGAATGAGTAATTCTAGCAGAACAAAGGACGCGTTCTACACCGGCCCTTATCAGCCAGAGCAGGTACACAAGCAAAAGCAAGGAAGGAGAGAGAGACACACACACAGACAAATAGTAATGGACACACACAACCACATATAACCACACTGATGAATGCCGCAGAAGCATGTTAAGACACATTAACATTATGCAAGGCATAAAAAACAGATTATCTCCCTCTCTCTCACGCACACACATACACTGTGTTATACCTGGCTGAGGAAGTCACGCTTATCTTAATATATGGCATGGGGTAGAGGTAGGATTTGCAGAGTGTGGGTAGATATTTAAGATTTAACTGCTCATGACTCTATGACCTGGATGCCAAGTCAAAGCAAGAGACAGTAAAAACATACCTGCCAAAATGTTCTGCAAGACTGTTTTGGCAGGAAGCCAGCAAACTGCTCACGCTGATAGTGTATCACTTTTTTTTTATTCCTATCTGCACTATTGCCAAATCCATTTGTACATTTTTAGTTGGTTTCTGCTCATTTTTGGTTGATTCTTGCCTTGTTTTATGCCCATTTTGTGTGCACTCCCGCTGTAATTTCCATGTACAAAGGGAATTAGATTCAATTTGACTTAATTCTAACGGAAAGAGAGATGTATTTGGAATAACGACACGGATAGAAAATCCCAGATCAAAGCTCCTGACACAAACACTGAAATGTGTGTATTTTGTTACGCCTTACTTTGAAGCCTAAATCGTTTGACAAGAGTTTAGTGTTCAAACTGTGAGTTCCTGAAAAGCTCACCAGGCACACGAAGACTGGCAGGAATTGGTCTTCATTTTCTTCACAGGAAGTATCGGCTACACGCCAGGAGAAGATTTGTGACCGACGAAATGCTTGTTTGCTTAAATTCCTAGTTTACACTTTTTGAACAGGACTCACACCTGACTGATCACACACTGTCTCACACATTATTATTGTTATTGGACTATTATACAAATCCAACGGTGAGTTGTGCGTGCTTGACCTTTGCATTCCTGCACATAATACACATTCAGTGAAACATGTAAATACCAGGTTGATTTTTTTCAGTACAGAAAAAAATGCATCTGAAGCTCATTCCTCAAGCCCGGCCACATTGCGAGCCCTACATGTACACAGAGAGAAATATGCCAAGGGTTGTGTCTTGCCTGGGTGAGCTGATATTTTCATTCTTCACTGTCCTTGTGTTGTCCCTTGACATGTTTTCACATTCTCTAACTTGACCTTATTCTCCAGCTTTTGATCTGGAAAAAAAATCTGTAGACAAGAGGGATCAACCCAAGGACACCCGCCCCCAAACCGCCAACTCTATTCACTTCTGCATCGTATCACTAATATCTTAACATTGTTGTTATGAATATGAACACTGTGGTACATTTTACATTTCCATGGGCTAGGTGGTTTTTAAATATTCTCAGCTGACCTTTCGAAGGACTGCAGATGCGGTTTTCCTCCTGCACGCTCCAATCAACGAGTGTTTGTTTTCTTTTACCATGTTTTATTAATTAATTGTACTGTTTGTGCTACATTATGAATAAAAAGAAATTTATCACAGGCATTGACTGTAAAGGGAAAAGTGTGCAAGAGAAGAAAATAATGCCCGCTGGGTCTGGTTTTGATAAAAGAAAGCAAAACTTTAATCTTTTTCACCCCGAGTGAGATTACTGAGTGTAAAATTGTGGAAATGGGCTCTTAATTGGCTTAGCCTTCCATGAGTTATCTGCTGTGCTCACACAATTCAGTGATAATTATAATCTCACTTTTGAGTTTAACAAGTGTAAAATTCCATCAGAATACTTGGAAAATTTGAGAAAAATTCATATTTAAACTGATCAGTGAAGTTGACTATGAGGAACAACAATGAGGGATGATGTAACGTCCGTGGCCTTAAAGCTCATTCAAAAATGTAATACTCCAGCTATATTAAAAACTACAGCTTCAGTTTGTCAATGCTGAATGCATTTACTACTGGCTTAAGGAGTAAAAAAAAACAAAAACCCACCAACAATGACAAATGATCATGATCATGATCTATCTTTGATGAAATCTTTCAGAGTGTTTGCAAAGAACATCGAACCATTACATTTTTGCTGCTTGGGATTTTCCATTGAATAATTCTACTAGTCTATCTATTATGTGATTCATTTATTTATTTATATCCCTGTGTAACTGCAATAAACACAAACAGAATATTTATTGGAACTGCGGAAAATTTGTTTTCCCCGTCAAGTAATCACACAATTCAACTGCTCAAAAAGAGACGATTCAAGAAAAAAAAAAAAACACATCAGCCATGCATGCACTGAAAGAGTGATAAGAAAATAGAGATGAACCTCCTCGTGTGTCTACTTTTGTCGGACACAGATGAAAAGCTTTACTATTCTCGTGAAATACATGATCTGTAATACTAAGTGCTCCACTTTTGGAACAATCTGTCTGAAAAACGCAGAATCCAAGCTTTGCATCTGACCCAGAGCCATGGTAACAAGTCAGAGGAGGCTGTATGTTTACAGTCTGAAAGGTAAATACTCACAGAAGAAACGATAGCGGTTTCCTCCAGAGAGAACCTTATTTCGGATTCCTACCTGTATAGTAAAGTTCAGGAAAACGCTGCGTATATGATGCCGTTCAATAAATGTGGAGGAGTTAATATCCTTCCTTTTCGCCAAACAGTTTAAGGCACAAAAGGATCTGTGAATCGTTGCAGGCAGAACGTTTGTACATGCTCACACAATCGCACATTCTTCAGCTTGTCAATGCTTGCCCCCAGACCATGAAGCCTTTCTTACTAGTGCTTTTTTCAGGCCCCCTCCGTCTTTGCTTCCCCTTACTTGCCTCAACAAAATGCATTGTTGCCAGAGACAAACCTGGGTGAAGACAAACAGAGCCCTTACGTTGGCAAAACAGGAATAACGTCAAAGCAGAACATCCATTTCATCATCAGTTCCAGGTAAAGGGGGAAAAAAGAAACCTGGCCTGACATACAAGAGGAAAGCAGGCTAGCAGCATCTTCCCCCTCACTCTCAGCTATGGTCCATAAACTTTAATGGCTAACCCCACTGCAGACTAGGTGATAAAAATCAAGGCTCCCTTCACTCACAGTCTGTAAACATGACTTGGTAGCAGCCCTATTCAAATCTATTGTATTGACTTGATTATTACATGAGTTGCCAGTTGGGTACCTTGGTGTTGTCCTCATAGTGAGTAGCTTTAGAATAGACTTTTCTCAGCAGATAGAAACGAACCATATCATCGGATCATATACTTGTGCAAATGTTTATTATCAGACACTTATTTCAAACACCTGTTCACAGTACAGCAGAAAGCTGTGGTTAACAGTTTCAAAATGAAACCAAAAAAACACGGCGACGGGGAAAAAAAAGTTACATTCATAGTCGGATGGAGTTCATTATTTCATCAGCAGCTAAACATCCTGTTTGTCACATCTCTTTTAGTCGCTTACGACATTACCATGACAGATACATCTTGGTGTTTGCTTCAGGAAACATTTCTCAATAGCCAAGCGGCAGAGTTATGGTGCTCTGTGTAGTAATTTACTTAGTTTGACATCAGGACAAGGAATTTGCAGGTTGCAATTCCCCGCTGTTATAACAGTAGCTCACCCTGAGGGCAATAATGCTACGGGCTATGCTGGGTTATTTCCTTCTCTCGCTCACACACACAGAGACACACACAAAGTAATAGTACTATAATTTGCTGGGTCATGCCTGAAGTGGTTGATAGCTCTCTTCTTCGGAGAGCTGAGCTATAGGGGCCGTGAAGGTAAACAGCTCGGATCAAACCAACGCTCAACTCCCTTTGAAGAGTGGGAGACAATTACAGAGATCAATGGTGCAGCCCAGAGGTGGTTAACAGCCAAGACAGGCAGACAGAAAGGGATTGATGCCCCGTAAGATGGAGAGAGTCTGCTCCCCAATGACTAGGCAGTTAGGAACAGTCAAACGTGAGGCGTAATGTATACTAAGTGAACATGTTGTGCACGCTGGAGCTAAAAGAGTGTTGCCCTGAAGCTATAATACAAATATCTCAGAGCGTTGTTGTGTGAGAGTCTGGAATGATTGTGCGAACTGAATTGTGTGATTCCTTCAAGCTGGAGCAAGAGAGTGCTTTGTGTGGGCGGACAGATAATTCTATAATATTTCGGCAATAGATTTCAACTCGAGTCTTACGACGAAAGTCAAATGCACCATAGCGTATATTTTACAGTGTGCGTGTGTAACTCGTGGTGCGGGATGTGAGCATCTCAGGCCCCCGCTTGTTTCCTGTGGGACAACATTACGCTAACTCCATATAGAATCCAAAGAGAATTTAAACAGCTTGTTCTGTCTGGATTCAGTAAACAACAAGCAAACACAAGCTATACAGCGGATAATGGACAACAGCTGTCAGCGATTTTTGTTCCTTAGAAGCAATTAGTTCTTTGAATTACATATCTGCTAGTTGATGTGGAAGAACATCAACCAAGAGCCTTTTGAACTTGATGAAATGCTTCTTGTAAGAGAGTAGAATGTGTCCTTGGAGCCTGCGAAACAGCAGATGAAGACTTACATATAGGGTTTTTGTGGCACACATACATTTTTCACATACCAAATAAACAACTGACTCACTGATCACTGCTGAGACCGAGGCATGATGGCAACAGACTCACACTGCTAATTATGTATAAATACTGATCACGTTCATAGATTTATTTTATTATTATTCTGTCAATTTCACAATCTATACTTCCATCCCACTACGTTACACTCCATGTATCCATCTATCCATCTGTGTATCCTTCCATCTATCCATCATGTGCAATTATTGTTTTTCATTTTTCTTTCGTGTACAATTTTACTTTACTATATATCATGTCTACTCTCAGGTTATTATCATTATCCTCTATCATCATGTACAATATCACACATCATTTACTATGTGTTGAAATTTATAGTAAATCATCATGTGCAATGTTAGCCCTGATATCATGTGTAATCAGTGCACCATCACTTTTCATCTTAATTCTATTTATCCCAATATCACTACCAATATTACTTCAATGTCATCACCAATACAATTTACTATCTTTAATATTTTTAGTTTACTTTTTTACTTACCTTGCGTTACTTCTGTTGTTAATCTATTAAACTATAATTACTGTAATTTTGGGGCAATCTCTGGCACAAGAATTTCATTCAGGGTTAAAAAGTTCTATTGTATCTTATTCCACTTCATCTTGTGAACAGTGCATTAATTTCTTATTCAAAAATAGATGAGCTCAAAACGAGTATGTTTGTAAAAAGAGTCTTTAGACGTTTAACGGCTCCCCACCCACTTTGGGTCTGCAGAGGGGAAGTGATCACGGCTGTTTTCTGATTATCATATAATTACATCCGCACTAACTGAATAGAACAAAGCAGTGACAAGAATCCTTGAGCCCCACACTCTCGGAACTTAAAGTCCTCCTGGGCAAAGAGTGGAGGAGAGAAGCAATATGACATTATCTCCATCAACTAACTGATAGCAGATTGCTCTACGAGTGGAATTATGCATAATATACACTGATAATGTTTACACTCAGAGATACTCGTTAAGATACTGGCATTGAGAAAAAAAATGAACCCCAATTTCTTAAAATAAAGAGTTATCCGGCTACCTTTTAAATGGTAAACGGACTGCATTTCTATAGTGCTTGTCAACAGACCATTCAAAGCACTTCACAATTTAAGCCTCACATTCGCCCACTCACATGCCAACAGCAGAGGTATCCATGCAGGGCAGAAGCTTGCTCCATGGGAGCAATTACAGTTTCGGTGTCTTGCTCAAGGTCCTTTCGTCATGCCAGGAAGAGCGGGGGATCAAACCAGCAACTAGTGACAGATACATCAGCCAGGCCAATTAATTAGGTCAACGTTAAACATTTTTTAAAATCCCCCCAATCCTTGACTTATCTTCATACATACACTTCCACAGACGTGTGCATTCTTAAGAATCGACTTTCCCGGGGCTTAACACACTCACAATAGAGGAAGACTAGCGGTGGATTGGCAAGCTCTACAGTGGCTCAGTTAACCACAGAAAATGGCAGCTCTGCCAACAAGCATCAGCACTTTCCACCAGTGTCTCAAAAAGGAAACCATTACACTGCAGAAACCCACAGGAAGTCAGGCAGAAAGAAGATATTCTCCAGCACTTTACACACAAAAAAACACGCCTAATTTACACTAAGATACTTTATCGAGGAGGAAAAAAAAGACTATAGTCAATCAAGCATCCAGTTTACCTGTGACCCAATAATTCATTTGTAACAGTTTGGGAGAGGCTGCACTTCAGCAACAAGTGGTTTCCTTGTACTGCAATTTGCTGTGTTCCCATTCATAGGTACATCAGCTGGAACACACGGCGGGCAGAGGAGTACATTATGTTTAATAGATCTGGCATATAGCAGGTGAGCATACTTATTTTCTATCCTGTGGTCTTGAGAAAAAGCAAGTACGAGGCAGTCTTTCTTTTTTTGTCCACGATAGACAACGAACGCATTGGAAAGATGTGTTCCTTAATTTGATCCTGATGTGTGGCTGAGTTTGAGTTGATAAAAGTTCTATAACTATAAAAACTCCCAGTCTCTTTTGTCTCCAGTAAGGCTCGTTTGTGGTAGTTCTTTATAAGCAGAGTTTATTGGTGCACTTCACTTTTGTTTAGTTGTGGCTTTACATTCTAAAGAAAGGGTGTCTCCTTATGGCAACAGAAGCAGACATCTGAATGCATTCAGCAACTTTTTTTTTTTTTTTTTTTAAAGTAATTAGCTGCTCCGCTTAGATTTAGCTGGTTGCCTTTAATGAGCGTGCACTATTCCAATAACTGCTTTCACGTGTGACTGCATCCATCCTCCCAACCGAACCTAGAGTGCACTTAATTTCCAATTGTAAATATTCATCAGCAGAATGAGACATTGCATGTTAACACGACAGAGAAAACAAAGTCATTATCCTGTGCGCCTGCAAACACAGTACGAAGGAGCGTGATATATCGTCAGGTATTGAAAGTGATAGCATTACGAGGAAGTGCTTTGACAAGAGGCCGAAATGCCGTTCAACATATCAACACTCCAGTGTGACATGTTGTGCTGTTAACTGCCTGTCCGTCTGTGTTTTCTAATACCAAACACAACATATGTAGTGTCAACGTGGAATGGCAGAGTGAGAGCTCAGATGTCAATAAAAAGGCTTCAGTGTTTAAACTTTCTATTCCCAAGGGTTGTGGACCATTTATTTCCGCCTCAATTGTCAACTGTCTGGCTCCAACGCTTTTACAAGTCTGTGAAAGTTAACAGGGTTTTCTTTTTAATAAGAAAAGGCAGACAGAGGAGAGATTGCAGAGCTTTGAGGGTGATCTCTCCCAATCTGTATGGTGCCTCGTGTTGAAGAAGCACTTTAATTCATTGCCATGTCAAATGTATCTGTTTTATGAAAGGTAAATCCCATTTGGTTTTTTGGAAGCCTGCCATAAAATGTATAATCAAGTTGGAATTCATAATATGAAAAGCTGTCAGGGTCCTCTCATAATGAGCTTGATTTCCAGGCTCTATACGCAAACCTGACAGACTATATCCTCTCTGAAAATGGGCTATTCTGATCATAATATTGATTGGGTTATTCAATGGGTTTTTTTGGATGGAATGGGCCACTGCTGGCAGTCCAGTATCACTAAGATACTGGATTGCTGACACTTAAAACTAAATTCTCAATTGGAACAAAAAGTGCAAAGATTATGCAGATCCAAAAACAAAAACAGTGTATTTTGTCCTCTCCTGCCTATTGTCTTGTCTTCTCACAATTACTCATAATGAGGAATGAAAAGCTGAAGCCATTGGCCATGCTAATGAGAACAGCATTTAAAAAAAACAATAACAGAGGTTCAGTAATCAAAGGAATAATTTGCAACACTGTCGGGGCACAAAAATTCAACACAGAAAAAAAATATGAAACTAGGGAGACATTATGGAAGAAAATTTCTGAAAACACACAGTGTTGCTTGTGGATAAAAGTGAAGCACTTCCAGGGGTGGGGAGGCTACTGGAAGTGTAATTGTGCAATCCATCAAATGCACTCTATGTTGCCTGCCTGGGTGGGATGTGAAATTAAATGCACATAAATGAGTATAATTTATAGCTGCGTGGAATGGCGGAAAGTGAATGAGAACGTGGCCCTTCTGTGTGCAGTTTATCACGTCATAATCTCTCTTTCTCTCTCACACACAAAGACAGGCACACACACAAACACGGCAAGGGTTTTGTCGGCCTAATGCATAACCGTATCCCAAATATTTCACACGCTTCCGATTACTTCAAATCAGAATCAACAAGTATGTTACTGGACACCCATGTAGAACTGATTCATTCTTAGGTTTGTTCAATTTAGGAACAGAGTGGTCAAATTTAGAGTTGCCACGAAAGTCATGATCAGCATGCACGGGACTCTGTTGCCTTCATATTGCAATAATTACAATAATTATATGTTTGTTTTTACACGATGTGCAGCCAGCTATTAAACAGATGTAACTTAGGATTCATGCTCAGAACCTTTGTTTACATTTAGTTTTGATACCAATATTGGAGCTGGACACCATTGTCTCTTATATGTTTAATATGCAGACCACACTTTTTCTACTTTAATGAGGGGTTTTATAGAAACTTTGACTTCTTTTGGAGTTGTACTGCTGACTTAAATAATAAGCATACATCTTGAGTTTTGCCTTTTACTTTGTAAACTTTTTGTATATTGGATTTTCTGCACATTGTCAAAATAAAACTTCAATGAAATGGTCATTTTTAAATATTTAATAAGAAATGGTCAATTAGATTTTTTGGAGGAAAATTAATTGCTTAGATAGTCGACTAATCTGTGAAATAGTAACTAAATGAATAGATAGAAAAATAGTCATTAGCGGCAGCTCTAGTTGCCGCCATAAGATTCTACAAGAAAGAGCAGCGGTTGTAACTACCATTAGCCTCATTGGTGTGTGTGCACCAATTACAGCAGAAAGCAGAACATGAAAGCAGTAAAATTTGGTTTTACACTTCTCCGTGCCCCAGTAACACTTCCATTACAGCATCTCCAATTATCTGCTAGGAAAGTCTGCCAGTGTGTGTGTGTGTGCGTGTGTGAATGGGAGCGCAAGAGAAAGATAGAGAGACAGAGAGAGGAGAGAGAGGGTTAAAGATGGGGGTGTTCTTACAGACAGAAAAAGAGAGCGGTCACTAGTTCTTCAATAAGCTCTGATGTCACTTTTGAGTTTGTACTTTTCAGTGGTTGTGACATTGGATGACATTGCCACAATGATAGTGGTGGGGAGCAAGGTGGCCATCAGACAAGAGATAGTCCTTATCTTCGGACTTCTACTCTCATAGGTTATCACTGCTCAGCTGTCCACCCAATCACCACTAAGACCTTTCGTGGATATCTCTGAGATTGGTTCTTGTAAACGTGTGTTAGTGTTTCTGTTTGTTGTGTGTGTGTTAGTTGTTGTTGTTGTTGTATGTGTGTGTGTCATTTGGCTTTCTTTCTCTGCCATTCTATCTGCTTCCATTTCTACCCACTCTCTCTCTCTCTCTGGCAGCAAATGCAGCACTTACAGAAAATTCCCACCACATTGACACTCATCCAGCTAAAAGCAACTGGCTATGCCAAAAATATGTCAAGTCACCCCCTTTTACACATCACGATTATTGACAGGGCAGGATTAACTCAGGCCGGGATTCTCCATACTTCAGCAGTTCATAATTGGAGCGACAATTCACCATGGAACAGTGGCTGTTCAAACTGCCTCCTGAGATGTGGCTAATATCTGCCACTCAACGGTCCACAAACCAGGGAGATGCCAGATTGAGAGTGATCCCAACCATGCCTGGGACTTACATGGCTTATGCAATGATAAGAGATCAAGCAAGAGTGGGTGTCACGTTAATGTAATATCTATTTATAGGTCCATTTATATCAAACTATATCAAACAAACACAGACGGGTTTAGAACATCCCAGTAATAACTAGCTGTACTGGATTTTTGGTTTTGGTATGAAACCCTTCGAGGATCATTACTAGCCACTTGGGTGGTGCTTGGTGGATATGAAGTTGTGTGCAAAAGGAACTGTAGTTGTTTCACAAGCAACCCCAAATCCATTTGTCTTATTACAATCAGGGAGGCGTCTGATTGGTCCAGAATACATTCTGCAACAAGATAATCACCCCGAACACACAGCCAAAGTCATAAAGACTATTTTCAGCCAAAAGAAGAGTAATATTTCATGCATCTAATAAGAAACACAGTTCAGTGGATATTTGGAGAAGTGTGACAATTATCCAAATAACCTCTCACACAATCGCATAAACACAAGAGTGCAAGGTTTTTTTTGTCTTGCCTCCTTGCACTGCAAATTGTAATTGTAGTTGTAATTGTAATCCAAAAAAAGGTTGCAATGTTTGTCAAAAAAGGTGCATTCATCCAATCAGGTGTAAGCAGTGAAAAGGAGAGAAAAGATTTCTTCAAGGAACCTTTCAAATGTGCCCAGCAGCTGCATCTCCATGGATGAACTGGAGGAGTACATTGAGGGCTAATACTCTGTGTCCTTTGACACCGCCCCTCCAAGACTGGGTAGGATCTGAGTAGTCATCAAAAGGACCAGCTTCAGAACCAGGACTTAACGGGTCTGCAAGCTATATAAGAATTGCCTCCAGGTGCTGAAGATCCTCCTTGTGCAGACTGTGTGGAAGAACCAGATGATTCTGTCAGACTGGCAACAGGGGGTCTTCCTTCCCAAAGAACATGTTTCCACCTCCATCAGCTAGTTCAGAAGAATTGCCTTGTTGGGGCAGGGGTTGCAAATGCAGGTGGACCCGGGCAAGCCGCTAGTTTTCCCATCAGAGATCACACAAAGGACTCTCAGACCGGATGTCATGGTGTGGTCCTACTAAAAGCATGAGCATTTGCACATTCACTCACATATAACCTCTCACACGATCGCATAAACACAGGGGTGCAAGGTTTTTTATTTTTTTTAGTGTCCGCGTGCTTTCATTGGTGTGAGTGAATCATACTATTTTTTAAGAGTTTTATTCTTGCAAATTTTGTGACTTAAGAACTAAGAGAACATGGCTCTATAATTTTTTTACACCTATAGTGGCCCTAATACTCCATAATACATTCACATGTAAGAAAACACCTAATATTATCATTGTGGAGGACTCTGTGACGCTCTGAATGAGAATCCGGTCATGCGCAATGAGTGGACAGGCAGACTGTGCACGGGGCAGACAGCTATGTAGGTACACGGCAAGGTCGGCCATCCAATCAATAATAAATCCAAGCAAAACAGTCGAAGTCAAAACCAGGGTTATTATCAGTTTGATGGGTCTTATATACACACCAACAAACACACACATACTGTAGGGCTGCACAACAGAAGACAGTCTGGGTCAAAAAGATGAGACTGTAGATGAGAACTGCTCCAACCCCTACCAGGATACCAGACAGAAAATGGACCAGCTTTTCTCCAACTGGGAGAAAGCCTTGTGTATTCTCTATTTTGTAGGGACTTCTATGTCAAAACATTCTTTTTGAAGTTATGAAACTACATAATTATCAGGGATTTTTGTTGAAATTCCAAACCATCGTCTGGCTCTGGGTCGAAAATGCTGCAGTTTTGTAAAATTGTACAAAATGATGAGATAAGATCATTTATTGTCATTGCATATACAAATACAATGACATTTTGTTTGGCTTTGAAGTTATTGCACATGAATGTATTAGCAAATGGATGAAAGTAATACGAAATACTGTTAAAGAGCTTGAAACGGGCTATTTTTCCTGCTTCCTGAATATATGCTACCATTTAGCAACTAAACTTTCTTCTTCTCTTACAATATGCCACATTTGTGCTTAAAGTAATTCAAATAAATGAACTAAGTCTACTTGGTTAAATACATTAACATAGTTCAATAAACTAAAACAAGTATCATTATTAAGTGTGAAATTCAAATTTTAATTCTTGCTAATACTTTCTGCCACTTCAAGAAAAAGCTAGTGTGATGATGTCTAAGCGAAGGAGAGAGCTGACAATCACCTGGTGGACATCTTAGATGGAACTTCTGTCTCAAGAAAGTGAATAAGATCAGATAGGATCACAGAGAGGACGGCAAAAATTGCATGATATCTTTGCCAGATGCTCAATACGGTATGCATGACAATTACACACGGACTGGCACAGAATTAATATATCAAATATGCGGGAGTACAAATATCAGTGAAAGACATTTCCCCAAAAGTCATTCAAGAAGCATTCTGAAAATTTCTGATTCTTGTGGTACATGTAATGTTCACCATACAAAATAGCAAAACTAATTTGAGACTGATAAAACAAAAATTCCCATCCACTCTTAAAAAGAGAATGTAATTGAAGATAGGGAGTCCCTGACCTCAATTACAAGGAAGTGACCATCTTCAGTTACATCACCACCTGGCCCTGATGGGGGGTAAGGAGTACTTTGGGAATCACCAGGGGACTGATGTTAGTGCAGCACCGTGAACAGCAGACAGGTGGTGTCTTAACCCCCCTTTTAGGGGAGGGGCTCTCTCGTTATTTGGAAAATGATGGTTGAAAAAAAAGTGTCCCATCTTTAAAGCTGTACCTCGTTACAACATCCATCAGACTGAATATCCTTTTAGCACCTTTTTTGATGCTGCTGCTGATGATGATGATAATGGTGATGACAGTAATGTGTGTGCCAGTGCGTATGGATCAACCTGGCAGCCAAAGGAAGAAATGACCATTATAGTAACACAGTAAAACCTCTGTGCTTGTGTTTTACTTGACTGAATACATTTTATGGTGGCTTTATGGAAATGACTGGACACGCTCCATTTTCCTGTTGTACTCCGATGAGGATTTTTGTTTGTCACACCAGAGTGCACATCATAGAGACCAATCAAAATTCCTCACCATGGCCAGTAAGAGTAATGCAAATTGAAAACGGCATTACACTTTCATTGCAGCTTGCGGGGAGCAGAGGCAGGGTAAATGGGGCTGTGATTGGAGAGAAGAGCTCTTCCAGAGGCAGCTATCCTACTCCTTTAGACCACAAGAATACTCGGTAATAGGTTTGCACTGACAACAACCACAGGTCTGTCATTAGCGGGGTATCTTCAAAACTCTTCACAGAGGTGAGTACGTACAAACTTGAGCACCCCAGTGGAGACAAATATTATTCGCCTTTAATATGCTTTTAGCTGAATGTGCTCTATTTATCTAATTTCTCTCCATCTGAGCTTTGATTTCTGATGAAATTTGAACATAATAACTGCCCACAGAGATGGATTCCAATGATGTCTGACTTCATTGTTCACACTAATGCCTATCGCAGGTGAAACATTAGCTTACTTACTATTTGTAATACACAGGATGTTCTCCACTCAAGTGCTACTCTCTAGTGTATATTCTACAAGTTATTCTTAGTAAATGGTATTTTCTTCTTTTGTATCATGAAATCTGAGACAACATGCTATAAATGAGTTACCTGAAGTCATCTTTGGTTTTGACTATATAAGTAAAACGTGTTCAAATTTCCAATGCAAAAATTTTGTGCAACGGTGATTTTAAAGTGTGCTCTGGCAATGGGGAAACCATAAACCAAGTGAAAACTAAAGGTTACCACTCACTTCATGCTCTAATTTAAATAACATGACATGCTGAATGTGTCAGTTATGTAATCTGTCATTATGAATACATATAGTACTCATCCATCAAAACACACATGCAATAACTTCACAACATGGTGTGAATTTACGCCCGTTTGCTGCATAATGAAGCCTGTCACTGGAGGATTACCTCTCATTTGATTGTGCTACTTTACATAATGTATAGGTGGTTGGCATTATGACACGCGACCACATTGCCACGAATGTATTTTATTGCATTTTGCACTTTACCATGATAGATACAAAGAATCATCATATTTCTGATTCACGTATAGTGAAAACGCTGCTACTAGCTTAATGTTAGTGAGTGAGTTAAAAAAAATTGCGAGCTGCAGCAATCATGCGATTTGCATTTGGAGATGTGAACATTTGTTTACCGCTGGATTTTACTTTTAAATGAAGGGAAATCTATGATTCACTGTAATAGTGGATTTTTTTAAGTTCAGTTATCAAAATGCGAATGTAAATCTATTGCCCCTGGGAGTGTTTCAAGTGGCGTAAAACACCCGTGACAAAGTAAAGCCTGTCTTCGTTGACAACTAGGGCTAGAGGGGGATCGCTTACACCTGACTGATAACCCAGTCGCACTCTTTCCCACACCTCCACAGCTCCACTCCCTCACTTATCGGTCTTTCAGCTCTGTTCGCATTCTCAAATATTCATGACCACGCTTCCAGTGTCATCTCAGAATATCTAACTGGGATGCTCAAGGCAGAGTAAAACCATCCTGCTATGAAATTTGCTGGTCCTGTGCGAATGTGTCATTTATAAACCCTGCTCCACTGGTTCCCTCCCTCGTATCGATATCGTTCGCCCATGTTTTCACTCCAAAACTCTTGTGCTGAACGGGTTGCATGACACAATTTGCAAAGTATTTCTACTGGTTACCACGTCCACAATTTGCCTTCTGTTGTATTAAAATCAGAACCATAGAGTTACATAAGAAGAAACAAATGTGTAAAAATTTTGACAGCTGATTTGTAAATCATGCACACAAAAGCAACTAATTGCCCTCATGTTCCTACTCAAAAAAGCAATATTAAGTGACTGGGGCTTGGCTTAGTGATTTCCGATTTGCCACTTAAGCTGTTGGGGGCTGATGCAATGTGCCTGCTCATGTTCAGGGTCATGCCTGTGTCACTTAAAGACACTCTAATGAGACCCAGACAAACACACTGTGCCAAGCTGAGCGGAGCTGAAACTCTAAAAGCTAACCACAGCATGAGGCCACTGCTGCCCGAGGACAAAAAGAAAAGAGAGGTCCTCGGTTGTAGCAAGGCCACTACATGTGGTCTAATGAGAGGTGGGGGAATAAAATTTTGAGCAATCTTCTCAAAATGCGTAGAAAAAGACATGATTGAAACCATTTTTCTTGAAATGGTTAGAAAAAGTCATGATCCAGCTCATCATTTACAAGTTTTGTGCCCAGAGCCGATGGGGGATGTGGTGATGAAAGGTCTGAGTGAAAAATCTGAAACTATGAGTGGGACCCGTCCTATATCGCTCCACTTTAAGCATAAAGCTCTAAAATTGAAGCCCAGCCACCAGACCCAACCTTGCCTCATTTCAGAGCGTAACAATACAGTTTGACGTAACAGTGACACAATGGTGCTTATAAAAGTTGTTATATGGTCAAATTCAAATATGGATGAAAGTGATTGTCCTTTTTTAAACAAATCTAAATTTAACACCAATTTTCCATGGCATGGTTCACGTCATTCAAAGTCATTTTTTCTTTCACAAAAGGTGTTGCCGGTGTTGTCAACCCATGTGCACCTATAAAGAAGTGTCACGACGGTAACTCCAGTTAGGGGTACCCAGTTTGGGTAAATAAATAAAAGAAGATGGTACAAATTGAAAGAAAGAGAGAAAACTGAATGCATAAGGCTTGTCTCCACAGTTTAAAAGAGCGTCCACATTGTTCAGAGGAAGGCATCGAGGGACGTAAAGAGAGCGACTATCGTTGAACAGGCGCTCTGATGGTATCTGACACCCCGGCAAATTGACTCTCCCTTGCGTGAACGCACATCTCACAATTCCTTGTGAGTTTCTACATGTTGACAATGTGTTTTTCTGTTTTCATGTGGTTGTTAATCCTTAAACTTTCTGCACACTGCTAACATCAGCACTGCAAAAGCACCACAGATTAGGGATGCATGCTCTGAACATTAACACATTTGTTTGTTTGGGAACATTAACGACTGCCGTCACTTCGCTGCGACAGATGCATTTTGCATGGCATTTTGGGAGCGGTTGTTCGCCAACATGCTTGTTAGGAGGGCTGTACGATATAGTGCATCAGTATCGCTATCACAACAAGTCATGTATGCTGGTGCTGGAGAAGGACACAACACTTTCACGTCAATGTTTGTGTACAGAATTTTCACCATAACAAGCCTGAAATTATGCTCTATAAATGGCAGCATGTACAAATGGAGGCAATTTGATATTTTACACATTAATTTTGGACTTAACTGCATTATTTCTCATTATCACGTTGTACAACACGTTACTGCACACTGCAGTTTTTCTCGATATCTGCCCTTTATAGGCAATTACATAATACCATCTATCCATTTTATATTGTTAAATGGTCGATGATTTGATATGCCATTTTAAAGTGTCAGAGATGTGGAATATGTGCCGGTTTAGTGCATACGTTTGAATATCAACTTCCGTGAGTTTGAAAATGACCTGGAGTCTTAATGTGATAAAGATACAAACACCAACCACTGCTATAATGGATTCCTTACTCATTTTATAGATCATGAATATTTCATGGTAAGTTATGCTAAATTAAGATCTTAGCACACAACACTGAGTGGGTGGTTTCATTCAGAGAGAACTCTATAAAGTCTGTTTAAAATGCCTGCATCTGAGGGCTCAGCCCATTCAGGAGTCTATGTCTGGCGCTCTTTCCCATTCCAAGTGATGTGCCGGGTGGTATTCCCGACGGATGAATGCCAAAAGGCCTGGCTGCCATGCTCAGATGATAATCGAAAGCTGCACACCCCTTTTCTTCAGAACTCAGCGCAAGGGTCTTGGGCTGAGAGTGGTTCATGTAGATGATTACTGAGATTAGGCTGTGATTCACTGCCCGCTATAATTTACCACACAGATCTTTGCACCTAGGAATCTCTTGGATAAAGTAAGAGATAATTAGATTCTGCTGTGAATTTCACTTCTCATGCTCATCCTCGTACTTTTTTTTTTTTGATCGATAGACACAAATCCTACACTTTAGGAAAAAAGATTTCAGGCTCTCTTTGGATAAATTCTAATTATTATGGATGTTAATCGTGCATACGTACCACAAACACACACACACAAAGCAAAACAGCAGCTATTTACTTACTGTTGCCTGACTCCTGTCCTTTGTATCATAGACAGTTAGCTTCACTAGGGTCTCCGGGCTTGGAGGATATTCTGGAGGGAAGGTTACCCCCGTCAGAAACAGTGGGTCTCTGCTCGCCTGAGAGAGAAAGAGAAACAACAATGGAAAAAAGTGAGGTGTGTTTTGTGCATCTGAGAGAGAGCATGTGTTAAGTACATATGTGCAGTAGTTCGCCCGCCAAGCAACACATGTTCATGAAAAAGTTGGAAGCGCGAGGGAGAGAAGAGGAGAGATGTGGATGAATGAGCCAACAGCCCGGCACAGACTGTACTCCTCTGCCGATTGCGGGTAAAAGAAACAAAGAAGAAAGGACGGCTCTTTTCTTGGTGGGTCAACCGGGAGCTCTGGCATCAACAGTGTTCCTCAAATTAGCTAAAAGGCCAGAAGGAACAACAAACGGTGACAGGTCTTTTTGCACAATGTTAAGGAGGCAATGGGATTAAACCAGGCACCGACACCAGTGATACGTCTTCAAACATTCCAAAGGGCCTAATATTGTCTTTCTTGGGATCGTCCTACCCACTGCCCCAGGTTTTGTAACTTTCCAATAACCAAGTCTGGTCTCCCAATGGAAGCTTCCTTTAATCTACATTTCATTTTCCTCCCTGGAGTTCCATCCTGTCACCATGGCATTTCTATTTCAAAGCCATCAATTGCAGTACCCGTGGATTGAGAACTTGCTTCCAATGCAGGTTGACCTGTTGGGGCAAAATTTCATCAAATACAAAATAACATTGTTAAAATAAGACAAGCTTTCTTTGCCAAGAGACAGAACATGAGCTACAATCGATCGTGATATCAGTGAAAGAGTTTAGATGAATGACTTGGGAAAATTATTTAGCCATTTTGTGTTGATCTGAATCAAGTCAAAGTGCTGTGTTTATATTGAGGGCATCCTCTTCCTGTGCCCATTTATAATGGGCGTCTCCAGAAACAACCACCAGGGAACGAGTGGCCAGGGAGCGGTAATAAGGCTGACACAGACAGACTGGCAGTCATGCATGTTAACTATGTAGAATCACGTGCCAGGCTTGAAGTTTAATTTTTCTTAGACTAAGGCGATGAATATATTTTTCCACGTAATATGTATATAGAGATAATGTATGTAAGTGGAGCTGTGACTGATGCTCAAATATTTTAAAATGCCTATGTGGAAAAAGTTACATAATCAACACAGCAAAACAACAAAGATGAAGATTTACCAAAATGGCGGAAGGCAATGACAATGCAGATCAAGGTTCGGGCAGCCACATACACACATACAAAGCATGATCTGTTTGGGAACATTTTATACTAAATCCAAGAGAGCTTAATTATCACTACAGCACATTGACGCGAGAGCATTTAAGACGCTAACTGGCTGCTAGGTTGCTAAAAATGTACCCAAATCTAACTCGACATATTTCTGATTTCCACACTGCCTGTCCGTTTACTTTCCTGTCAACACAACACTAACGTTACCTTTGTTAGTGCTTCATCATCATTAAATCATTCATTTAACTTCCACAGTTAGCTTTTCAAACATTTACCGTTTGTTTTTGCATATAGAGTTTGTTTTTCTTTTCTTTTAAAAATCACCTCAGTGTCTTTAAATTGTGAGGTCAGTCAATCAGCTATGTACGTCTATGTATAATAACGGTACGGTCTAATTCTAACAATCTGAAAATAGCGTGCATGTAAATGTAGTGACTGATCACTACCAGCAACATCTGACAGCTTAACAATCTTACATGCAGCTAAGGAAAAGCCTGAGACAAACTATGGGAGAGCCTTGGGCTAAAATAAAAGGTGCAAGACTACACACACACACACACAAACAAACAGAAAGATAGAATTAAGTTTTCAGGGGCCCAGAGACAAGGATGGAACATAGACTCACCTCCTCACTGCACCACTAACCCATTTGATCCTTCAGAAATCCTCCAAGTGCTGACAGAGGGGAAGTAAAACAACTCTATTGCCTCTTATTTCAGCCACTCCAGACATGGAGAGACAATCTGTGATTCCCAGTGCTAGCTAACACCTCAGCTATGGAACATTATGCAGTGGACAGTCACATGTTTAACACATAGCCGACTTCAACACGCCGAGTAATAAAAACACAGTGGAACCAATTGCCAGCTGCTTTTTTGCTCAGTGCAAACTTGGATTTATATCAGTTTCTGTACATCAACAAGAAGACAGATAGACCCGTTGTAGTGAAGAATGTGCTGTTACACATGTCCACACATATACCTGACCCCTTACTTCTCACTCACTGGCAAAAATGAATGGGACTGATTCAGACTTACCAGCATGCTTGGCAGCCTCGGCCGCAGCAGAATCTGCTTAGCACCACTGACAGGTTGAGACGAGCTGAAGTGGTAAGTCTGTCCTCATTCACACAGCGGCATGAGCCAGTCATACAAGTGGTCAACATATGCTATGGGAGACAGCCACTCCTCTCTTGTCTTTTTTGCGTATTTGGATTGCCAACTTCCGTGGAATGGCCAATTTAGATGATTTGTGTGTGATTAGGGTGGGGGTGGGCGTTCCCTGGTCTTGGTTTGCCTTCAAACACACATACACAAGACTCTTTGGACTTGTTCCAAGCAATGGGCGCTTGGTTTGACTGGCGTGACATCAAATGTCTTGGCTATGCATGATGTCAAACTGAATCCCATTGAGGGCAACGCCAAGCCTGGACACAGGTCATACACACATATTTTTAAAATGGGATTTTCCCATACAAACATACAGTATCAGTGTTAGGCAGAACGAGCTCTTGCAATGACTTTCGCCATCCAGTTTTCTTTTTATTGTTGTTATACAGAACACAACGAAGAACAAAGAATACTGCACAAAAAGACAGACTCTCTTTCCACTCATCTGTCAGTAAGAGGTACCATCCACACAAGCAGCCAATTTCAAATTCAAGTTTGGGAGGATAATGTAGATGTTTTCTATCATATTTCACCAACTGTCGATTAAGATCCACCAAATACACAGTATAGTTTATATCATATCATCATATCCTATACATTTAGAGTCTACTATGGACTATGCATTAAAGTTGGAGTGAACTGTTAGGACAGTAGTGAAATTAATTTAGACGTACTGAAAATCACATTTAACTACTCACATTTTTTTAACATAACTAACCCTTGTCTGGTGATTCATGGCTGAGACCTAGAGAGAACTTTGTAGCAGCTGGCATGTTCTATCATTCATCTTAAATAAATAAACCCTTACAAAGCATACCACAGAGTCCAGATAAGACGCCTATCACACAAATAGGACTATTAAGGCTTTAAGGCAGTCAGACAGTCAGAAAAACTCCAATCAGTGCCCAGCAAACCAAGTGCCAGCTGCTAAGAGCAGGCATCCTGTGAATGTAACAAACAGAGCACAAGTGCTAGCCAGGCTGTCTTCAAGTTTATACGACACAATGGGGCTTTTCAGTAGGCATGCTGCGCACGCTCGCACGCACACACACACTCGCACGCACACACACACACGCACACACGCACGCACGCACGCACGCACACACACACGCACACACACACACACACACACACACACACACACACACACACAAACACTTCCTTTGGCCAGATAGGTTAATGAAGAGCTGCTGCAGTGCATGTTGCCACCGAGATAACAGCCAGACCAAGAGTGGATCATCTACCGGTTACATATGCTCCTATTAGCCTCAACG
This sequence comes from Brotula barbata, assembly GCA_900303265.1. Taxonomy (NCBI): domain Eukaryota; kingdom Metazoa; phylum Chordata; class Actinopteri; order Ophidiiformes; family Ophidiidae; genus Brotula; species Brotula barbata. The sequence continues at coordinate 135,186 of OMNV01009206.1, read as the reverse complement.
ACAAATTTTGATTTTCAAATGTACAATTTCATAAATTATAGCCAACGCTTTCTGAAGGTCTCTATTTCTGAGTCAAATACTAATACAAATATCATTGATGTGATTTATACTTTTTATGCAAAGCCTTAAATATATCCTGGATACTTCATATCAGATACAGTAACTTACTTTCTGCTAGGCTAAATACTAAAATCTGGCATAGAAAAATACCTCAGATTATATTAAACACCTCTTACTGTCCGTGATGGCAAATACCTCATTTTATATTACATACCCTGTTTTTGTGAAGTCGCAAGCAGTCCATATCCTTAGATCCTGCTCCAAATCCTGAATATTACAGCCATGAAATCAAAACTCCAGTGGCACTGAGAGTATCTGCACGGCTGGCTGAGCCAGCATACAGTATCACACCACATCCTGTGTTTCCGCACACATTCTCACGCACACGCACACACACACACACGCGCACACACGCGCACACACACACGTGTACAAAAACACAGAGTACTGCCCACCAGAGAAAACTGAAGGGAACAAAGTTAAAATGCACTGACAGAGACCGCTAATTCAGCCGTACTGTATTAGCAAGAAAATAAGCCTGTCTTCATTTCTTACTTCATGACAGTTTTCTCTCAAATGAAAAAAAATGTATACAAGAGGCTCTGTATGTGTCTGTGGTGTGGGTCTGCGTGCTAGTGTGTTTTCCATATAGGGATAGACAGCAGCTGCTGCCTAAAAACACTTGTGTGGTTGTTGCCTTGGCGATGACACTGTAACAGTGGTGGTAATAGAAGAAGCGTTTAAAGGGATCAAAGAGCACAAAGACTTACTTTCACTGTTTGAAGCATGCATGCAATTAAACACACTTACTACGCACAAAGACATTCAAACTAACAGAGAGAAACGCACGCCAACTTATGGAATCTATGACTCAGCTGTTAGAGGGGAAAAAAAAAGTGAGGCAGTTCAGGTTCATTGTCTGTTCCAGCTCATTGATTCAGACAGAAAGGTTAAGAAAGAAGGAAGGCACGCAGGGATGAATAGAACACCAACCCAAACCCAGTGACCCAAAGATGCAGCAAAACAAAAAATATCAAGTGCCATATAGAAGGATATAAGATGATCTGTGTGTGTGTGTGTGTGTGCGTGTGTGTTGTGCCTTACCTCTACTATCTCTGTGGAAGTGTGAGAGATGACGTGCTGTTTGTGGGGGTCTATGACAGCCACCTGGACCAAAACATTGGGCTTCCTGTCTCTGCCTGAGGCCACCAGATCCTTACATGCTACAGAGAGGAAAAGCGGAGCGGTAGGTGGAGAGATGATCAGGCAAGAGGGAACAGGTAAGAAAAGAGAGACAGTCATGATGAGGGGGAGTCGATGACGAGCACTTCGTTACTAGATTTTTGTATTGTTGTAACCTTGTTTTAAATTTTCAAACCAAATCAATGTCCTGTCGGTTTGCAGCTGGAGAACAGCAGCTTGGCAATTTGAATACTGTAATTGTTATGGAACATACTCTTATGGAACACACACTTTCTTTAAACAATTTGCTTTGAGTATGGAACAAATATCTAATATTGCGCCTTGAAGTATGTTCAAGGTAGTTAACTACTGTATCTAAGGATCTTGTGGTGTCGCTAGCTCCTGTATGAAGAGAGGAGCTGTGCTGCAGCTAAAATACTTTAAACAGCAAGTAGCTTGTAGCTTTTATCACTCAAAGTATCTTCCACAAACAGGCAAAAAATTTATACATGTGCTGTATTTTTTTTTCCAAAGACGATCGAGTGGCATTGTCTCAGCAACATGTCCATTTTCATTTGTGACTGTAAGAGGAACTCATCACACTGTCCTTCTGGCCTCCGAGGACAGGGAGACCCATAATTCCTCTACTGGAAGTCAACGTTTCCTGGTTGCAGATACAAACATTAATAAGCCATCACCCGGAACTGCTGCTGTCATAAATGAATAATCAGACATTGGGATGTGTCTGACAAGCTACGCTGTGATGTTCACACGTCAATTATCATTTCAAAAAAAATACCTGAACTGCTTTCATCAGTTAGTAGTTTGTAGTCTTTTTCAACTTAACCTTTACCGGTGCATTGCTCTGTCAGATATCCAAATGTGGAACTGAAAAAAACAGTTTGCATTTCTTTCACGTAGCAGACATGGTTGTGCTTTTGGGTACACGCCTCCTTTAACAAGTGTGATTTAACACTATGGAGACAGAGTTATAGTTTGCTATAGCTTACGTCCATATGTCTCACTATGCAATCATTGATGTTGAAACGTTTCATGTGATGGACTGAAGACGAAAAGGATCCTTTCTTTTTCACAACATTAGACGGAAGATCAGATTCTTGTGTTTTTGCATGAAGGAGCTTTTAAAAAATCTTAGTTGAAGGACACCATATGGTGCTGGATATGAGCTTTAATTAACACTTCAGCACAATAAGACAGTTTGGCTCAGCAACATCTTTGGATTTTTGAATTCAGGTAGATAAACTACGAGTGACTCTCAGATCTGTTTTACACATTACCCTGCAAAAATGTCTGAATATGTGAATATCAATCAGTGGGTTAAATTCTATTTTTATTCAAAAGAAAGGCTAGATGATTGCTGTTCAAGTGTGCGGTTCCATTTTTATGGGTTCTTATTTGAGTCACCAAAAAGCAACTGGAGATGAAAAGGGTTTTGGTAGGAGGTATTTTGGAAGAGTGAAGAGCAACAATAAAGTTGGGAAAAGAAACGAGTCGTTCAGTACTAGGGCATCAAACGCTGTGTCCCATGTAGACCCTTTTCTTTAGCTTAGAGATGTTTTATCTGACAAGCTTTTATGTGTGAGATGAGGAGATGAGAGAGGCCGCACAGGGAAATGTTTACAGGCACAAAGGAGTCCATGTGAAACGGCAGAGAATGATTTCTGCAGTTTTGAGTTTCACCCTTATTGTTACACGGTCAGACACACATATACAATGTTCTGCGCACACAATCACAGAACCACGGATGTTCATCTACTGTGAAATCAAAACAATTCATTGCTGATTGCACGGTCAAGGTGAAGGTCTTGACCTTGACTCTCTTGAGAAGTGCAACAAAAAATTAGCTGTGATGTTAATTTTTTGCCACAAGAATGCAAAGTAATATATTCCAACTGTGTGGATTTCGACGTACGACCAGAATTGCCAGATCCTCCATAGCAGTAGTAGCCCTAATATATAATATCAAAACTGTAACTTTCATGGCAGTTCATTCAGTGCAAATATACATTTTATATATTATACATTCAAATTATTTAGAATATTGTACTTTATATTTTACAGTATGGCTTTAGTCAAGTGTATCAGTCAAGTTTTTATGTAGTGGACAAATGATAAATATATTACTGTGCATATTGCAGTCTCCCCGTACAGTAAATAATGAGGTACACGATGAGTTTCTTCCTCAGACTTTCTTCAGCTCCATTATTTTACTTTTGCAATTTTATTTTATTTGCTCATTTGTATTTTCAGTAGCATTTGTGCTTTTTATATGAGAGCCAAGGGAGTTAGTTCTATTAGTCCTATACTACCATCAACAGGCAGACATTTCCAGAAAGCATTTATCACAAGACTCGCCTGAAGCCACACAAGCAGAGAGAAAGCTGCAAAACTAGGAACACAGGTACAGCAATGGTATGTAAGGACTACATAATCACACATTAAGCTTGGATCATTCACATTATACATACAGTTGTCATAAATCATTTAACCAAAGCTGGCATGTATGACTCACTATAACTTCAACAAATAAAAGCATCAGCTGACTGCTTTTACTTTCCCCCTGAGGTAAAAAAATTTCTCAGATGACTGGAGCACATAAGCACTCTAAATCTGGCCTGATGCATTTACTGCATGTAATCCACTCTATTTTCCAACCTATTTGCCTGTCAACAGGCAGAAAAAGCAGAATTTTTAAAAAAAGAACAGAAAAAGAATAAAAGCTTAATTTATCGTACATTCTATTTTATTCTGTTTAAGAACTCTCTTGATATCTACAGACAGAATGTGTTGTAAAATAAATCCTGTGTTCCATACTGCATAGCCAGATGGCAGCACTGAAGGGTTGAAACTTATGAAGAGCAAATATTTTCCCAAATATCCCACAGAACAAATGAAAATAAATATATATGTCGCACAAAGAAATAAGAGGGCTGTCTACTAAAAGCATTTATATTTGTCCAGGAGGAGTTTCATTCTCCTACTACGTTTACCATGTCTAACATCAGGCATATTTCTATACATTTTAAAATGATACTGTGTGAATTGCATGAATAATCCAACCTTCATTCGTAGTACTTGTGTTCTGTAACCATCAGCAATATTCTCTCATCATGTTCCAGACTTAAGTGTGGTTATAGATTTGAACTTGAACAGACATCAAAGGGCCATCCGTGGATATAAAACCATTCTGAGTGAATTAATAATATTAATAAATAATGTAACCGACTGGCTTAACTTGCTTTTTCTCACAACTGGAAAATGTAGAGAGGATCTAAGGGATATATGAAGCTGTGGACAGACTCACAAAACTCCCTCTCATCTAATCCATTCAAACCATGTGACATCCTTTCTGAAGTAGACCTTGGATTGCATTAGACTAAATCCCATTTGCTAATTCCTCTTACTCTCCAGGGTATGTCTAGACATTAGGTTTAGCGGAAAATATTCAAAGTACAATATCTGATTTTGTGATTTTAAATCAAAGAGGTTTTTACTGAAAATATTAACAAATGTCCCCCTATTCACGATCTGACACACTTACAGTAGTGCAGGTTCTGAGATTTGATAAAAGAATCCAGGAATGGGGGCACGGCCACAGCAGGGGAGCAGAGAGTGAATCATGAAAGGAATAAATTGCTCTATAAATGGATTTGGGTACATGCAGCCATTAGAAGGCTATCTTAGTACTACTACCAATAAAAAGATTTGCGCAAAAGCTGAAGTAACGCATTCGATTTGTGTACAATAAGGAATCATGAATATGTAGGAAACGACATATTGGACACATACACTGTATGCATGAGTGATTCAAGAACTTCAGAGAGGCAGTAAAAGACGCTTTTGTCAGCTTGCACACAATCGGTTTGTGCCCTGCTAGTCGACAAGGTCTTTCCAACAGAGCTGAGAGACACCTCTATTTTAACACACTGCACTCAAAGTTTTAACAAAATTTATGTTTCAGTTGCTTGCCGTGACCTTTCCAATGTGCAACTAAAGACTGCATGGCCTGAGTAAAAACAACTAAACAACAGAGAAGGTCAGAGGAAGCACAAAGCAGAGCCACAAATGTAAAGCACAAACATAACTAATGGGGTTTTAATCAGGGGACCCAAGCTTTGAAACTCTTTGAGTGTTTGTGTGAAGGCAGATAATTTTAGCTGAAGCTCCTTGACAGAGACGTAATGTTGTGCAGTGCAGCAACACTCGCACGTGCATTATCTCTTAAGAACTATTCTACTTAGACATTCCTTTTATCTCTTCATCTTTCAAGTGCTGGATCTTACATTAAGGGGAACTGCACTGTTGCTTATGTAACATGACGACTGAGGCGGTGGAGATAACTCTTAATTTCATACTAAAAGAACAAAAAAAACTAAAAACCATTGGTGTGAGAGAATTTTAACATGTTAAGTACAATTGGGCCTTTCTGTCCTTTTTGTGTCTTTGCCTGTGCTTTTTGAGCTAATGTGGCATTGAAATTTCCCCAGTATGCGATATATAAAAGTCATCTCATCTCATCATACATACGGACGTTATTGATAAACATCAAATCGTCAGCTGTGAATCTATTTCTGCTATTAACGTTAGTTCTCTTTTCTTGTCATGGTCTTTCTCCCGTGCTCCACAGCATAAACTGGCTTGCTGTGTGTGTATAAGCTGCAGGCTGTCCCCACCAGTTTCCTACAGGCTATATATTAGACTGGCCAGAGGAATCCTCCTTTTCCTGCTGCACAGTTAACCACAGACAGACTGTTGATTGAAATGGGACTGGCTGCCCAGTAATGCATCACCAGACTGGCTCTCTTTCAGGGATGTGACACTTGGATTGACCCTCTGAGGTCAGAGCTATTATGACGCTGGGTGGGGGGTGCAGGAAAGGGAAATAAAGAGGGTGACTGGAGCAAAGGACACGAGAGTTCCTTAGAGAGACATTTAAAGTTTGAGGAAGGAAGCATGGGTGAGTGGAAAGATAATGAGGGAGTGACACTGATAGAGGAAAGAGGAATAAGAAATTAAAAGCAAGAATAACCAAGAGTTTCAAATAACGTGTTGAAGAGCTGGAACGAGCAACAGAATTTAGGGAGAGAAAGAAGAGATGTGGAGATTTGAGCCACTTATTACTGAATTGCATGCCTTGGGTGAAAATGAATTTATCAATAACATGATGTTCCATTTAGTCGAGCAACTCAGCTACAAAAGTAGACAGAGAGATCTCTAAATTACCATAACAATTGAGCAATTGAAATAATAATGTTTGCTGATCCTTGGAGGCTTCAATTACTGTGCTGTATTTATTTTGTGTGACTGGAATATGCGGATTTCTGTCAAGATCAATTTGCCAGAAATGAGTTTAGTGTAGTGGGCTTCTGTGACCTCACACTGAATCTGAATTCCATTTAGTTGAAAGGCAAGCCCAGGGAGGTTCCAAAGGAAGCAAATATATGCCCATCTCCAGAAGATGCTTATTCATCATGATAATTACTTTGACGGTTCAATTAATGTGACAACATTATTTGCATGTGCCACTGTTACTCTCACCTGTTTGCCACTGGGTCTCAGGAAAATGGGGAGAAAATAAGGGAGGTTGTGATAAATGTGTCCTTCAAGCGTCGCCTGACAATCAGGATGGAAAAAAAGTACAAAATTCCCCTAACCCCATATCATACGCCCGGGCTGGGTGGCGCAAAGTGTCAGCGCAAGGTGTCACTGCTGTCGTAGAGTTGTCATTTTCACACCCAGGGCTCACGTTGTGTAAACAGAAAATACACTTTTTGTACCCATTAAAATGATGAGTGGTCATGCAAAATGTTGCCACATTGCTGTCATGGGGCAGCAGAATGCATTTGCGCTTTGGACCAACTCAAACCACGTCTAAGCGCAGGTCTATCATTGTGCCGTGTTTGTCTGCTATTTAAAGAGCTCCAACTCTGGATGTGATCAACATATAAGGACATGTGTGTCATACAGCTGGTGGAGGGGACACCTTTGCCCGCATTGGAAGCGTTGTGTGTAATTATGCAGCGCAGATGGAAAGCAGATACCTGTGCTTCTGCCTTAAGATGAATATTGGGATTTCATTAGTTGATATATCCTACAAACAGTGTAGATGGCAGTTAACAGCCAATAAAATTCCCCTCTATAATGAAGAGCTGGACGCAGTTCAAGTTCTTCATAGAAGACTCAGATGACAGAGTAGTGACAGGTCACAGTATGATTGGTCCAAGTCATTTCATCCCAAAACTAATTAAGAACCTAAATCCTACCCCTTTGCACCTGCGTTTCACTTGGTGAGAAAACACGTCCGCCTAAATAGCAAAATGGACTCGGCCTTGCCCCAAAGCGCAGGGTGCAGCCACGCACCACAGTTTGCACATGGATCGCTTGAATAGGGCTCTTAGGCATTTGTCACATTTGTCATTCACTGCATCTGGGAAAATATGGGATGGGATATTGCAGAAGCCCAGCTTAGAGATACAATAGAATCTATTCTGGCTTTCAATACTGTATGTTTTTTATCTTTTTCCCTGATTCACTTCAAGAACCTTTGCAGGGAATTAGAAAGTGCTCAGTACAGTCTTACAAGCAGCAATGTTTATTTCACAAACACTACTGCACCTTGAACATAATGTGGCACGGTCATTGCGTACTCTTTGACTGCAGTAAACTATAAACAGAATTTAAAAGAAATCACTGCAGCATGCGTAAAATTTAGTATCTGTGTGTGGATGTGCCAAACACTTGCAGGTTATTAATTCATATTCATTCCAGTACATTCACAGTAATAAAAGGTGTTAATTATACTTTGTGCATTAAAGGTTTCATCCAGGTTAGTTGCATAGATAATGAACAGTGTTATAACATTCACATTATAGGCATCTATTACTTTTTATTTAAGTGCTACCTTTAATGAAGTAGTCGTAATCTAATATGAATGTGTTGCAAATTGAGTGGGTAAGGTTGGAAATTGCTCCCATAGACTACTGCACACACACACACACACACACACACACACACACTAAGACAAATACAAGTGCCCTGACAGCCCTTAGAGCATACCAAACACACCGTTTTTGGTGATAACCATGACTAATAACAATTTTTAACAGCTAGTGCAAAAGATTTAGGTATTTTGAGATATTTTACAAAAAGTACCTTTTCGGAGAGTTTAATGCAATGTCATTTTCTTTGTAATTTTAAAAATACGCATCACTTCCTTTTAGAGGCTAAAATGAATGAATCTCGATTTAAGATCAATAAATGATGCAAATAAAATATGCACTTATCTCATAGAAACCACCATACACTAAACAACGTGGATATGACAGATTTGACAAACGCTAATAAAATACACATCGATGAATCCACTACATAGTCTCTGCCATTACAAAGATTATACCCTAATAGTTTTCTACACTACATACTATACTTTTCAATTTCTATACTACTATATGAGCGCGAATTCAAAAAGAATAAAACAGTTATGAAGCTAAAATCTACATGAAAATATCATGTTTATATTTTCTCAGAATATGGATTGTCTACATCTACAGTATACAAAGTGGACATGTGTGAGAGTGCATTCATAAATGCCATCATCATACTCATACTCGTCACACTCTACCATGACAATCAATGCACTTCCTGGAAAGACTGTGAGAAGATGATTTTATATCACATTTCAGCATATGATGGACTTAATACGCTGGTAACGCACCTTTGGAGAATTGATAGTACCATCATACTCAAGTACTCTAGGCAGACCCCTTCGTGCAACAATGACTCTCATATTGAGCTCCACACAATCTCTATATCGTTCATCTGTGATTGCATTTCTGTGCGGCCCGGTGTAATTTTCCCTTGACAGCCTGTTTAGTGGCTGTTGTAAGAGAAATATCAGGAGTCTCAACCATCGTGTGCAAATGCTCTTTGCCATCGACATGCATACTCGAGCCATTTACAATGGAAGAAATACAGGGAATCAAAATGTTGGGCCGAGGCTCTCTTATTTCAATCTTTTGAGTCAACTATCTTAGGCGACAGGAATAATATTTGTGATTCAGCTTCAGGATGAATTTTACCATAGGAACGCTGATCTAAGCAAATTATCTAGTAAAATGAATTCCATACCTTGGTCTCACAATACGAATGTTCAAAAGGAACCTCCACCATTTTGTCAAACAAAAATTCCATGTATCTAGATCCTGATGTTCCCTATAATTAACGAGAGATTAACGGCTCTTACCACCTACAGAAAGGCAAGAGAGGGTTTCAAATGGTGATAAATGTGCACAAATACAACAACGTGTCTTCATCCATTTCATTGATTTGCAAGGATGTCGTCACAGGTGGCTGTGGGCTGTCTTCATGAATACAATTTCCCGGTAACAGTCAAAAGAGCCAGCAACATTTGAGCAAATATAGAACTTACCAAGGCTGAACTCCACACGAGGGGGCTTGTGTGTCCCAGTAACACCTGAGAGACAAAGAAAGAGAAAAAAAAATCAGAAAGATCTAAGACGAACACATGAACACATCACGGATCATTATAAATGTAAAGTAGACTCTGTGGGAGAATTAAACAATCTATCAGTGTAACATTAAGGTCTAAGAAATGTTTCTTGATTAATACCAATTATCAATTGTTTGATTCCAATATTGATTCATAAGCTGAAAAAATATCTTTAACATGTCTATATTTAGACATCTTGCGTCGTGATCCTCCTGTCCAGTCGGCGATGATAAAATTTGGTGTGACTCGACTGGCAAGATAACATAACCAACATGGCAGCAACCATGCAGCTTTTAAAAACAAAAACACACAGCATATAGGACAGATACAGATGAATATAATTTGCAATATGCGCCTCAAATATAAAATACAGACTGACCGATACCAGCAACACATCAAACTTGAGGAACGATTGGGAAGCACCCAACGTTTCGAAGCCTGTGCTGTGCCATGGACTGTAGAAAATGAATTATACCTCATGATGCTGCGATTTTTTCTGCATGAATATATGCTCTGCATCACATCGTGGACAACAAGGGATCCAGAAACCTGCTGTAAGTCCTACTAACATGGTGTGCTAGGTGGTTAATATCCTGAAGCTCCACATAGCAGGGGGGCCTCGCTCCTCGTCCCTCCCATTCCTGTCAGTCTCCATATCCAGCTCCATGTAGCACTAATGTGCAGACAGACGCTTTTGTAATCAGCATAATATGTAATTAGAGATAATGGGGGGTAATTCATAACACACAGCACCAAACTAAATGTGTGGGTGAGGGCACATGATGCAACTATGTTCTCTCATTCATGAATGACTGTTGTCTTCTCCTTGTGTTTAATTTCAAACAGGCGCTACCGTGGTATTACTAGGAAATCTTTCACGAAATCAGTCAGACCGTATGAAATATGGCTGATGTTTTAAACTGTATTTACAAGTTGGTGAATAATACCAAATCGGAGGCCACACATACACACACACAGATGCAGTTGCCAAATTCTATATCTCCTCAGATCATATAAATGAGGCTCCTTTTGTGAATTTCACATGTCCAGTTTGTTCTGACATTTAAAAAGCTGTATAAAGTCTTATGTCATTCTCAGGAAAATCTTCGGTGACAGTCTTTGGTGTTTGTTATCTTTGAGGCCTTTTGCCATGATGAAGAGTACAGACTGCTTATATGATTTGTCTTGAGCTCTGTCTCTTCCTTATCACCCTCCTCATACAGGACCCAGTTAGAAAATGTGACGCTGACGGCAGAGGCGCTGTAAACCTCCTAACAGTTCTCGTCTTCCCAGGGTGCTTGGACACAATTGGCCTCTTCAAGCCTCATCAAGCCCTCTAATGGCCCATGGATGTTCGATGCTTACTGATGTATGGGCCACACAACTTTCGGTAATAGGCAGTCATTTTGTTTTACAATGATCCTTCTTAGAGACTAAAAATTATTTCATACTATTTTACAATGACACAATATATAAGTCAGACTCACTACACCTCTTTTAACTGAGCTTTACAGAGAACGATTAAAAATGTACTTGATGCAAAATGCATTAAGTGCAATTAATTGCATGATTTATGAAGTTCATTAAGCACTCATTTTTAATATATTGGAATTTGCAAAGTGCAATGTGCAATGTGCAATATGTCCAGTCATGTGAAAACATGACTGGACATATATATGCAGTATCTATTTTGCAGCAACGGCAACAAGAGGGGTTTACGACAGCGGATGAACACATCACATTCATTACCTATGGAACAAGGGAAAATCATTCTCTCAAATAAACACACTCAACACACTAGTAGTTTCCTCTCTCTCTCTCTCCTTGCACATGTATTTACATTATGTACTTATATGTTCAGAGTTCCACTGAACCTTATGAACCTTATGTCACTCCTTTGTTTTCATCATTCGCATGTTTGTGGTAAATGGACTGCATTTCTATGGCGCTTTCTTCTTCCTGGAAAGGCTTTTTCACAAACCAACAGTCAAGGTAACCATTCAAGGCCCACTTGCTTGTTGGGAGCAAGTCGGGGTTAAGGTCTTGCTCAGGGAGCTGGAAGCCTTTAGCCGGATGAACTAGCTTGGCTGTAATGATGGGTGAAAGTCATGTGTGTGTAAAGAAAAATAAAATAACAAAAAAATAGGGAAACAAGATTGGGGTGTGGGAATGATGAGTAGCCTGCCTAACCAAAGCAACCAAACTAATGCTTAGTGAGGAGACAGAAAAATGCCAACATTAAGTGACAAGGACTGACACATCAGACGGAGAACCACCTGACCCAAAGCTTTAAAAGGTCACACCAAAACCTGCTTAAACTCAACCAAAAATGGCTCGCTCCCATAGCTAACATGTGCTACAATGAACATCCCCAAAATAACCAAGTCCCATGGGTAGTTTCTTCACCACATCATCACACATTTGTCTTGTTTGCATTTGAACTACTGAAGAGAAATATGTAACCGTCCTACATCACAGGCACATTATAAGTTTTGAGTAAATTGGATTGTAATTTCTGAGTCACTGTTTTATATGTATTCTTCCATTTAAATTCATATGTAACTAACACAACTAAACACGGATTGCTAATGAGCCACAAACACACTAAATCATGCAAATCATTAGCATTACCCCAGTGTCCTCTTGAGGATTCATCGCAAGCTAAAGTTGTAATCACTTGTCAAGCTGGGCTACATTTAAATAAACACACTTGCACAAACTTAGTGCAATATCTGCTGTGCACACAAGTAGTCAATGTTTAATTAATGAAGTGCACACACATATGCTTATGCATGTGGGCATATAGACACACATACACACACGTGCAGGGCAATTATGTGTATGTGCATAAACCTGTACGTCTGTTGCCTGGTTTTCATGTAGCTCTCATCATGATCCTATTCCTTAGGGGTCGCGTGTCCTCGTGTTGTTGCCACTAAGTCTGAGAGCAGAGTGTGGATGAAAACTGCTGATGAAACTTTCATAAAGCTGGATGACATGCTAGGCAGTGGCAACCCAGAGCCCTTTAGTTAGGTCGGCTGAGACACCGCCAGCTGTTGGGTTCTGTTTCTGGTACCACGATTTCATATGGGACTGTCACTTCAACTACCCAGTTACTTTAGAGGACACCATCTGTGCACTTAACTACAGTAGAGAGCAGCTGAAATGTTTGCACTTGTAGAAATATACATGAATAATTGTAGATTTTGTTGTTAAGTTAGATCTGAGGCTGATTTGCGCTGGGGAACGAACATAAAGTAAAATGAAGCACACACAAAACAAGACAGACGAGAATGAATAGAGGCCAAAATTTCACAGCAAAGGTAATAATTAATGTCTTCAGGATTCACTCAACTGTAATGCTTTGCAAAGGCTCCTTTATACTTTGTACAAAATAGAATCTTCAGGAGAAAATGTTTTCTTGCTTGGATCAACATGAACACTGCCTCAGGTTCGTTCGGTGTCCTTTGTGCAGAGGAAGGTAAAGGTCTAGTTTCATCACTTCTTTGACCATTTTCGTCTTCTCTTTGCCTTATTTTGTTTTGTCTTTGGTTGTCATTGGTGAGGTAAAAATTGGTAAAAATTCTGTTTTAGTTCATTCACTACATCCTCTGTTCTTGACTCCTACATCTGGTGATTGAGGAAAGGCCTAATATTTGCATTTGTCAACTAAACACAGAAAATTCTCCATCTGCCTTCCTACTCTGATTGAAAGGATGCATTCTTTTTTTCCCCCAAAATAAACTACAGCCACTGTCAACTCTGCTGAACCAAATGATGCTGCAGCCATAAACTCCATTACTACTCGTCTTGTAGCAATAAATAAATAGATGAGTAAAAATTTCTAAAAGTTAAACAAGGACAAAACTGAAATCCTACTAGTCGACCCAAAAACAAAAAGAAATGCTGTGTAATAATCTTGGGGAATTAACCCTCTGGATTAAATATGGGGTTACAGGTCTTAGATTCAGATCTAAGCACTAAGTCCCATTTTAACATGGTGATAAAAACCAAATTTTTCCATCTTAGAAACAGCTTAACTATGGCCATTTATAAATCAAACAGGTGCCGCAACACTGATTTATGCCTTCATTTCAAGCCGACTTGATTACTGTAATGCAGTTTTTACTGGCCACCCTAAAAAAAACAACACACAGACTTCAACTCATTCAAACCTCTGCAGCTCGGCTATGAAAAAGAACCAAGAGGAAGGAGCGCATTGGTCCAGTCAGAGCGTCCTGTAACATTTAGAATTGACTTTGACATCCTTCTCCTTACATACAAAGGCCTTAATGTGCTGGGTTCTGAGCTACATTGCTAACTCCCTTATTAACTATCTGCCTTCAAGAACACGGCCATCATCTACTTCTGTTTTAATGGAGGTTTCCAGCCACAGCCTGGCCTATTCTTAGCACTCGCTCCTACTGTGCACTACTGGAGCTCTTTCAAGATGTTATTTTACTTGATTTTATGCATCATATGTACTCTGTATTTTGCCCCATCTGTATTCTGTCTTTTTACCTTATGCCATAAATGCATGTACACATTTCTTGCACTTACATTTCCTGACTGAAAGCTGCAACACAATTACTATAGTTATTGTTATTATTAACTCACCCCTTCGTACATGAAAACAGCATGCAGTCTTCTAGGACCCGCCTTCATTAGTTTACCTAGGCCTTTAGACAGGCAGCACAAATCACAATCCATATTTGGGACAAATACTAAAATTGACCTCAACAATCCCCTAGGAAACTGTTCTACGCCTACAAAAACTACCCAGAGTTACTTATACGCTGGACAATCTACGTTGTAGACCTAGGACAGAGTATCTGTTGTGCGCACTTTGAGAGCATTCAAGTCTAGAATCAGTGAAAACACTGCATATCGTTAACCCCTTGGGATAGTCAAGCTGACAAACACAAACACAGAAGGCCATATTATAATAATTACCCATTACATGGTTGAGAGGTCAACCACCTGTACTGTCACATCTCCTTTAGCACTTGAAGCTCCAATGTGTGCGCTAAGTATGTGGAGAGAAGTGACACAGGTGTGGTATTTATAATTGATATGTGCTGGCATTATGAATAAGGTAATAAGCTCAGCAAGGCAGCAGGCTGAAGGCAGGCAGGCTGCACATGCAGATGTAAGTCCCAGAGGGCCCAAAGCAAATGAGGTGTGCCCGTCCGCAATACTGCAGTTTCATCTGGCTCTAGAAATAACAGCACAGCCCCACCGTCCCTCCAATCTATCAACCCCCCTGTCTGCAGGTGGTATCAGCAGGGAAAAGTCGCGATGAAGGGATAGGAGGAGAGGGTAATTTATTAGGAAGTGAGCAGACTAGGTGATTTCTCTGGGATGACAAAGTTAATTAATGTACAGGGACTTAAATGGTCTGTCTTGGAGATGATCATTTAACCCTCTTCCTTTCTCATTGCCCTGCCTCCTTACCCACTGCACAATAACTACCTTGTACTTTATGGCAGCCACAGTGAAAAGGGAGATGGAAGGAAGAAATATGAGAAGTGCAACCTGAGATTTCACCGGGGATTGCTGCTTATTCCTGACTCCACAAAAAATAATTGCGGAAAAGCTCCAAAATGCTGCCCATCGCTGCCCCAGTCCGCATCATAAACTACAAGCTCTTACAAACCCGGCACAGTGGACATTGTGTGCATTCTTAATGGTTCCTGTTTATCCCCTTCATGAATAGATATTACATCCAACTGCCTCTGCACTCAGAAATAATCCTGTTTATTTTTTAAATTTTATTTACTATGCACTGAGAGGATATTAATAATTCACTTACATGCCTGGCTCACCACAGCATTTGATATTTTGGGGACAAAGCTGGCTGTCTCCCTCCACGCGCCCCCACCGCCACAACCCTCACTGCAGGCCAACACCACACTAATACACATTCTCTGTTCACTCACTTTCATTTTTTTCAGTCCTTTTGTCACCGTCCTTGCTTTTCTCCGTGTCCTGTAGTTGAAATTGCCTCAACAACACCTGCACTGCCTTTCTGGGGATTCCATCATCATTCAGCGCAGGCAAACACACTTCTAACTAAACTGATGTTTGCCGAAACCGGCCTCACATTAGGAAGAGTGCTACTGAATGGGAGAGTGAGTTATTGTCACATTACTGCCCTGGGAGATTGAGAGGGGACAGATGGTTTTGTTGCCAGCGCTTAATGAAGTGTTGTGAATCAGTTGGGTGTGCTGAGGAAGTCTCGTCTGCCACACAGATGAGATATAAAGAACACAGGGTTAACAGGAGTATGAAGTCAGGTGTTTTACTTTGCAATATTTTTTGTCAGGTCAAGCATTTAGCAAAAGAATGCACAATCAATTATACTGGAATGTGGCACATAAATCTCACTTGGCCTTTTACAAATACGGATATGATTAGTAATTCTTTTTCAATAAAAAATGCTAATGTATTTCCACTTTGATAATTACCGAGCAGTCCCCAGTTTGGTCCCACTTTTCTCCGCTGTCAAGAAAACGAGGATAAACTATTGCACCTTGCGACTGATAATGTGCGGTTGTCAACTTGTCTTTCATGCCAAACATGGTAATTATATGCTTTGCTCTTCTCTTTTATCTCCCATGATGCTTTGGGAAAACAAAACAGAGGTACAGTGGGTCTCAGCATTAGACACCCACATCTGTCAGATGTCATCTTTCAACTGTGACTGTCTGTAACACGCGTCTGGGGTCCATGATCAGGCCAAACATGTTGCTGTGTGAGCATGAGTAGCTGTGCTTGTGCATACATATTTGCTTATTTCAATACGTTACGTGTGCATGTTTGCATGACTCTAATCGTGTGCATAAGCTGTTTGTATCTGAGAGCTTACGGACAAATCATGAGAAGCATCCTGAATTGTGTGGCTTCATTCCTCTTTGTACTGCTCCCTTGCAGATCCCGGTTGGGGAGATGATAGTGTTTCCCCTGCAGACCAGTGTAAATGTCTGTCCTTTATCTCAGTAAAGGTATTAAAGTTGGAGAGCAAGCTTTGTGGCATCACTGATGTGGCTATACACATTAGTATTCTCCTGTTGTGATGGGCACTGAGACATCTAGTTTGCCTCCCCAGCACTCATTATTGACAGCACTTTAAGCCCGTATGGAATATGACTGCAGTCAAAAGAATGCATAATGTCCATGATCATATGCAGACATATATGGACGTGTAGACACAGACACACAAGATTATGTAAAAGAGATGATAAGGGCCCTGTTTAGATGATCTATGGCACACGGTCTGGTGCTTTGAGATGTGTCAGAGTACATTTTGTTATCTGGATGGCGCATAATTTCACACAGTGAAGCGCAGGGCACAAAGGGGAAGTATTTATGCTCCTAATCATGTATGGGCGTGTTTAGGCCAAAAATTAATCGAAGCAAGCAAAGCGTCATTCCCTTAAAATCCAAGTGCGCTTGAACGTGGTTCTTTATTATTTGGATAGCGAAGACTGACTGACACTGTGACTTACTCTGTAAACGTGTAGGCTTTTAAGTTCATACTGTATCATTTTCATACCTGAGCTCCCCATGGTGAGGCATGGTGGGATAAGTGGAAGCGAGCACTTCCTCCTCTTGTGGCATGACCAGAATGCCCGCACAGCGCCGCAAGTGGTACAATGACATCGTGAGCCAACCGCAGAAAACAGATGTTTGCGCGTTGTGAACCCACAATTGTATGGCGCATCTGAATACTGAGGTCATTAAACATCAGAAAAACGTGACGCGGTATTAGACTTGGGCTTGGACGAGGTTTGTTTTGGTTTAAAGTGCAGATGCGTACTGCTGCCCCATGATAGCATTGTGCCAACAATTTGCCTGATAACTCCTCATTTTAATCCCAACACACACGGGTGCACAAATAACGTGGGCGCTGGGCCTGAAAACTACAACTGCATATGTTGAACACTAGCAATGATACTGCTTTGCGCCTCTCTGAGCCGGGTGTAAGATGTCACGCAACTCAAAATGAGGCAATGCAGACTCCCCCTGCATGATTTATTATGTCGTTTTACTTAACCACATTGCAAGAACTTAAGATTTAACCAAAAGTATAAAGTGCAGCATTCACAGACTAATTGTCAAAAACAATATGTGGGGGGCACCCAGGAAGCTCATCTGGTAGAGCCACAGTGGCGCAGGTTCGATTCTGACCTGTGCCCTGCCCTTTGCTGCATGTCATCCGCTCTCTCTGCCCTGTCCTTCCTGTCTGACTCTATTGTAACTATCATAATAAAGCAGAAATTCCAAAAAAAATAATATTAAAAAAAAGATCTGTGGAGATGTTTCACATCATTGCGCAAAAACTCCTGCAGGAACTTTCAATAAACATCAAAATTCATTTAATTTTCCACACATAATTCATTTTCTAAACGAATTATCACAAATTTTTCATGAGCTCTTTGTTGTCCTATGGAGCCCAAAAAGGGACCATTGCAAAAAAAAAAAAAAAAAAAAAAAAAAAAGCTTAAAAAAATGTTAGCAAACTCGTTGTTCCCATTAAACATTTTTTTAGCGTGTGCAAAAGAACATTCTTCCATTTCGTCCGCAACACTACAACATTAACTGAAAACACAGCGGCATGAATTTAATGGCATAATTTAATCAATTTAATTTTAATTGATAATTATTTTTATCCTTTTTCCAGTTTCCCATGACATAATGGAAAATGTTGTGGACCATCATTTCTGAAAATTATCATCTTTTATTTGTAAACCACATTTATCACTTATCACACTAAGCTAAGATTATTTTCTATTGCTGCAGTGTTATCTTATGCAAATGGAAAACATTTCTCGTGCACACATTTAACTTTTTTCACGCGAAAAAGACTTGTATGAACCAGGGAGAGGAGACAGACAGAGACAACGGTGCAGATAGCTCACCTGCAGCAGTCAATCCTTCTGGGTTGGCGCTCAGCTCCTTCATGTCAACCATGCAGTGTCCCAGGTGTTGGATGCCGTCCTCCATCTGTCTAGCATGCGCCTCAGTACTCCTCCCTCTTGTTCCCACACCTCCTCTCCCACGGAACACCACAGTCCAGTCCAGTTCCCCGGCTCACATGTATCACACACCAATCAGAAATGCTGTCACAAAGATAGCAATCCTCCCGCCTTGCTTTCTCGCCGCCTCACAGCGTGCTCTCTGGCAGCATTAAAGATGCCTTTTGAAAACTAATATAGAAGAGAGCGACCTGGAGCGGTGGCAGACGGAGGGGAGAGACAGAGACAGAGAGAGAGATAGCGCGAGAGACAGAGAGAGAGAAGGGAGAGGGGGAGAGTGATGAGGGACTCAGAATGAAATAGAAAGCAGGACAGAATTGATGCTATGTGCGATACACAGCCCTATCCATCAATCTTGAGCTGTCAGTGGCGCACCTAGACCAGACTGCACACCACAACACAGCCTTAAAGACAGCACCCTGCTCTCTCTCTCTCGCTCGCTTTCCTCTTTTTATTGCGCAGCAACTGCTGCATCCAGACATGGCAGCAGGGGTCCCTGAGATATCTGACATCTGGCTCCCTCCGCTTCTTGTTTCTATAAAACAATTAACAAACATCTCACCGCTGAGAGCGCCGTACTGTGTAGGCATGTGTATGCAATGTTAAAGTTACATATGGAGAGAGAGAGAGCAGTGATAATGACTGTAACCCAGTATGCCAATTGTGCCGAAGGGGTTCGGTTCCTCCAACAGGGTAAAGCAAAGACCATAAAGTGAGGGAGATGACAGTACAGATGTTCACTATGTCATATTTACTGTATTGGAAGTCTGAATATGCACATTGGGTGACAAACAGATTTTCTCAGCTATTCTGAGTAGAAGCACATTAGGCGAATACTACAGCTCTGCCATTGTAAACGTCTCCTTGTTCCTCTCTCCTCTGTCGTTACTTGTTGTCCTTAACACCTCTCCACCCATCCACACAGTGAAGGTTATTGTTAGTTATATGGCCATCATAGCCATCATGCTACAGTAAGAATCGTATATAAAATCAATGTTAATTTATACCCTGATGAATGGAGAGGACAGCGTAGTCTAGGCAAAAACTCAATAAAGTGTTAGTAGCGTCTTTGATACCCTGGGGGAATGCATCATAGCGCGCTGCGCCAGACTGAAAAACAAAGACTCAGACAATACACTGATATAATATGGAAAAGCAAGAAGGTTTTGAACCAGTTAGGAAACAAAATAATGACTCATCTGTTTTGACAAAATGCTATTGTCAAACAAATTTGTAAATATGAGCAATCAAGATCTATACATAACTCTGAAAAGGGTCAATCGGTTTAACATAAGCTTTGTGTAAATCTGTTCATTTGAGGGGAAGGGATTTAGAAACATAATACATAAAAAATTCTGTCTTTAAAATGACTTCCATTCATATCTGTAGAAATAAAACTTTACTTGCTTCAGATTTGTAACTGTAAAGGGGGAAAACCTGAAATATTGAAAGCAATACAAAAAATGAGTTACTCAAAAATAATTGTCAAGCTTTTAAATTTTTAGGTGACTATCAGTACAATTGTTCATTTTTATCAATGATATTAATGGCTGTGCACAAAAAAGACTTTTGCATTTTCAGAAAAAACTGGTAATGGGCTTTTAGACAATCACACCATTTGAACCCTGGATACTACTACATGTGATCAGTGGTCCATGACAACATTAGGTGCTTTTTTTTTGAGGCAGTTGGTCTAGATTGGGGTTGGTGCCAAAAACCTAAATGAAGATGAATTTGTCCCTGCAGGAGCAATAAGACAGAAGATGAATCCACTCTGCACTGCGAGGTTTCTTCTTTACTTTCTACAACTCTCTCCATCCTTTTCCCCTCATCCCTCGATTGCCATGTTCTCCCTTTTCCCACCCCTTTAACTCCCTAAAGCCATCAAGATGAATGCTATTTTCGTTTCCTTTAATTTAAACGTGTGTGTATTTCTATGCACATGCACACAGACAGAGGCCCACAGGACTTTGGAGTGATCCATTAACATCCAATACGTTTCTTTTAAAGGCGACATGTGTTGTCTTATTAAAGCCTGACTGATAGAGGGGGCTGAAGAAAATCGATAGACAATGCACTAGGGACGGAGAATAGAACAAGCTCACTGAAGACAGGAGTGGAAAATAAACATGCCCTTTTTAGCTATTCGGCCCCAAAGCCAGGTGAACAGATCCTCACATTTACCCATTCCAATAGCACTTGAAGCCCATTAGAATTTGTGATACACTCCTCCACAGTATTAGACAAGGAGAGCCAATAGCTTAATTCACAGCTGAGTCTGACGTGCATGTTGCCCCCACAGCTGCCGTTCGCCAAAGATCTCAGCAGGAGCCATCCTAATCTTACAGTGTAAACACGGGACAGGACAAGATAGGTGGCAGGGCAAGGGTGGTCTGAGCTCACTTAATTCAGTGTGTACTATGTCCCTACGCGTGCTTTTTGTGCCATCTATTGATATACATAGTGATTAACACACAATGTCATCAATTCAATAATGTAACATTCTTGGAAATCAGATGCATATTCGATAGCAAGCACAGTTGTCTTAGTAAGCAAAGAAGTCATTCAACACAGCATGGACATTTTCAGTTTCACCTTTTCACATTTTCACACACCTTCAACCATTACTGTTGGTACAAATATACATTCGCGTAAACCAAAAAATATGGTGCAACGTTTCTGTGCAACCATTATCTGTATTCATATGTGTCATCTGGTCTTATGGAACCAACAATCAATGCCTGTCATGGTGCTCATGAATTCTCTTCACATTAAAAATGACACATCGCCCCATCCTTTCCTTTTCATTCACTCTCTTCTCAGAGGATGCACAGAGATGCAACTATTGATTTCTCATCTCAGTTGTCTCAGTCAGGTTACAACATTCTCATTCAAAATTCATTGTCTCTCTCTCGCTCTCTACCGTGTGCTGCTGCGGACATCCATGCTGCTATAACTTCAAGTGTGCATGTTAACCTGCACAGCTGAACTTTTGTGATTTGGATGAAGTAGATGCAACATCTTTTGAAATGGAGAAATGCAGCACTTGTCACACATATGAACATGCATGTGCTCAGATATCAGATGTCTTTGATACGATAGGCGCACACATGCCAACTTGACAATATTCTTTGTTAATTAATTTTTTTTAAATATATTAGCATTTTGTGTCTCATTATCAAAGCAGAATCACGACAAAATGGGTTCTTGCTATTGCAAAACATATTTTTCTGTAGCTTTCTAAGTCTGCCTTGTTCTCACTACCATTCGTTCAAGCATGATGGTTTAAAGGCTTTGAAAAAAAACCTTAAAGTTTGAAGTTATGTTCCATGAACATCAGGGTAAAACACCTCATTACCTTTCAATTTTAATACTGAGTCAAACAGAAAACAGGAGATTCTCAGGAGATTCTCTCCTGGGCCGAGATCAAGTCTGAATTAACCAATTTCAAAATAACATTATTGGAGAGAGGGAATAGAGGCTACTGCACCACCACGCATTCAAACAAAACAAATAATTACCTGAATAAAATAATTTCTTTAAAAAATTATCTACTGTTTTAGTACCTTTGGGACTGTGTCATTTATAAGACTTGATACGTTCTAATTTGAGTTTGTTCTCATGGTCTAGACTCCCTTCGAGAGGTCATCCAAGGTACACTTGGTTTATAGAAAACTCGAACCAGGCCCAGAATCAGACCAGGTTCAAATTATATTCACTGGGTCCAGTAGGGTTATCTTGGGTCCCGGTCTGTGTGTCAGTGTCTTATACCCGAGTGGATCTGAGCAGACTCAGTGTCAGCTCTGATAAACATGGTGGAATCTAATCACCACAAGTGAAAATGTGCTTTTAAAATAAGGAAAAACACCTTGTTGGTCTATCTGAGGGTTAAATTGAAGGAAAAGTAGTCTTTTAATTTCACTTTGGGATACTTGGTGGCCTCTGTGCTGGGTCAAAAACAAAACACCCCCAACTACATTAATAATAATATACTGTACCTATCAGGTTGGGTTTTCCATTGGTCTGTTTCAGAACATGAAGTCTTTAGTATGTCTTACCTTTCACAACAGTTATTTCTCTGAAAGGATATCAACATATGGAAACTATTACATAAATCATCCGATTACATTTTGGATGCTTCCTGTCATTAGTGCTCCATTCTCTAACCAAGGCCTCTTTAGTGGTGTATCTATGTCTCTTGCAGCAATCACTGTGTCTAAATGGAAATAAAAAGGAAATGTGTATTTAATAGGAAGAAACCCATTTAATAGTCCATTCACAATTATCCATTAAGGTCTATGTTGTGTATACCAGGCTTTCACACTATCACTGGAATCTGCTCAGTCATTTGTTCTTGGCAGCCAGACTAATTGTTAATTGCTAGTGGTGGTTTGATTACAAAGATCTTTCACTAAATGAGCCTTTATTGCATAGTTGCTGTAGGACACGCTGAACAGCGATGCCTTTCTCCACATATAATAAACTGTCTGACAAAGAATAATTAGGACTTTACAGGCATTGGTTCCAACATAGCGAAAACAAAATGGTTTTATACACTAAATCTCTCCAACACCACCAGTAATGTTGATAGTACGGATGGATTAGTAATTTCTGCTTCGTGTATGCATTACCTGGGTGCCAAAGTGAGACAAGCACTTCTGTGCCAGCATCCATGCATCATTCCTGTTGAAATAGCAAGGCCATTTTCTTTACTTAAGGCTGAGTGTCTGGGTATTTTGTAATCAGAGAATTGTTTCTCAGTTGTTGCACTTTGGTGTCACTGTCATCCCTATTGAGGTAACTTCCATCTCCTGCACAGTGCACAGAAAAGCCAAGTGTGAATGAATTGGTTATTTTGTCCTGTTTTGTATTACACATGGGAATATTTAAAACGATGCATTTCCACAGGTGAATATAAACAAAAATAATAATAAAAAATCTTTGTTTGTAGGCATACAATTTGCAAATATTTCTCATAACTATACTGACCTGGCAAGTCAAAGAAATCTTAAAACTTATAGTCACTGTTGTAAGCAATTGGTGGATGTCTGAACAAATTTATATGACTCCGAGTGGGATACTGTGAGAACAATGACAATGCATAAATTCTAAAATCCGACGATGTGGGAATTACTTACAACTACAGAGAAGCTTAGGATCCAAATCTCAGGCAGCACTGAGCTGTGTGTTCCCTCAACTCAAACTTTGGCAAAAAGACAGTCAGGGCCCTCTCACGCAGGCAGAGGCAGGAGCAAGTTTGAATGCAGATCTAGGGCAATCCACACAGGGTAAGGACGAATATGTGAAGGGTGAGCTGAATGTCATCGGATCCACAGTATGGACTACAGCGGAGGAAAGAAACTGTTAAAAGCTTCTCTTGTCATGGCTTCTTCTTACACAACAAAGAACACAGTAAGTCAACAAACTCGTAGCTTGCACTGCATCCTAAGGGTTCAGGTGTCCAGGGGAAGATCAGAGGACAGAATTAAGATACATAGAGTATTGCTATTATTTGGAACACCACAGTGTACATCCTATGTCAGACAACCCACACCTGCTAATGTGTGCAATGTGCAGTCAGCTACTAAAAAACATCAATTTTATGCTTCCTCCATGCAAAACAGCTTAGCAGCAGTTTTTCTTTTTGTCATGTACATTTGCAATGTACGGAGCCAAGTATATTTCTCCATCAACCAAACATGGTGCCTTAATACAGTTTAAGTGAATTTCATATGTAGATAATGAATTGTATTGTGTTGTGTTAGTATATGTCCAAGGAACAAGTACAGAAAATGGAATGTGAGATCAGAGACAGGAGGAGTTTTATTTGGAAAGGTCAGACTCTCCTGCGGAGGGGGGGGGAGGGTGGAATAAATATTGAATGTAAGAATAGGGGTTGTTTCCAATTCATAGCTGCCACCAGCATCTAACGCAAAGGGACAATGCTAGCCAGGAGCCAAGAGGAGGACTGCCAAACCTTAATAGACAAAAATAAAAGCACAATGTCTCTGCATTCCCTCACATTCATTAAAAAAATGAATTACATTTGAATGCGTGACACACATCCAAGTGAGTTATGCCAGCTCTCAGCTTGATCCAGCCTGCTGCTGGGGGTGGGGCAGCTGACAGCTGAGCAGAGTAGCTCCCTGATCCTGTAGCCTGCTGTTAGGGATTGACCACAGACACACATGCACACCTCTAAGTATTCCTTGCATTTGTTTAAGCCATTCTTAGGGTAGTGGGGCACGTCTGTCTCAGCAGCTACTCCACAGACACATTCCGATTAGTGAGGCAACTGATGGAGGTTCGCCCCTCACCATTTGGATACTGTAGTTTCTAAAATGACGGTATAACTGTTCAATCATCGAGGTGAATTGCTCACACTGTCTGGACTGAAATGTGAATTCTACTGTGTGCTGGGGGCAGATGGGCTGTTGGTGCTGGCCGTTGTTCTGGATCCTCTTGTCAACATTGGTAAAAGAGCACAAAGATGCAGACAAACAAGAGTCTCTGTGTGAGCAAAATTTCGATCATCTTTCATTCCATATTCACTGTGAAGATACAACAGATGCTGATTAGGCAATTCAATATTTCTTTCAACCATCCTTGGGTATTTTTCATTCATTAATACCCTAATCAAGAAATTTTAACAAAATGGCAATAAAAACAAATACAATTTGACTACATTTACTTTAAATGTAGTTTTCATTTTCATTTGATGTTGTATGACGCATGAAATTCCTGACTACTTCACTCAAACTTGTCTCTGTCCTCTCGATGCTTCTACTGCCACATTTGGAGCGTAATGTTTTGGCGCTGAAATAGCCAGAGTCTGTGTTCTCCAAATGTATGACGTCAAACGTAAGAAGTCATGATGCATAAATAGCTATTTATACAGCTATTTAAGACGATGCTGCATGGCTTTGCATGGCCACCAAATCTCAAAATAGCGCAAGTGATGTTTCCCTCCATCTGGCTCTTCTTTCCAACTGATCAAACTGCTACGTCCTACGGCAAAATTCAAGACTCAGCAGAGAATGAGATGTAAGAGGGAATTTTCTTTACAAAAGACTCAAAAGGACGACCGTGAAATGAGTTTTGTTGACACCAACGATTTGCCCATTACTATTAATTGCTTTATTAGACAATAAAACCCTTCATGCCATTAACCAAGGCGAACACAGACATGTACGGTTCATCACCATCTCTTTATCTCAGCCTACTGGCACAAACAACATGTCTGAGTCAAACCTGCATGATTACTCACGTACACTGGGGGGCTCGTGTGTGTCGCTTCAGTTCAGTCCTTACAGGCTTAAAGTGTATCAGAGTGGCTTCACATTCTTCTTAATTAAGTCTTTGGGTCCGTGCAGACCGGCTGATACTGGAGCTACTGTAACCTAAATGAGGCACACTGGGTATAGCTCCATGGTGGGACAGTCATACTTTTCTTTGCATTTAACATAGGAAGCATCCTTCCTGCTTGTTCTTCTTCAATAGGAAACAGCAACTTTATCTTAATAAATCACATACATCTGTGCTGTACAAGCATAGGGTCTCAACTGGTAGTGTAACAACACACTGCTACTCCGGGCGACAGCCATTAAGGCATACAGACTAGCATACTTGGATATAGACCTGCAACAAGGAGAAAAATTAAATAGTAAACAAACAACACAAACGACAGTGCAACATTGAATGCAGGATTTGATCCGGGACCCAAACCACCAGCTTTGTTTTGCATTCTAGAATCCAATATTGGCTGTTTTTAACACAAAGGAATCTTACTGGTTGGTTTGGGTACCTGCATAGAGGGGCGAGGATCTGCATAACGTAAGCTGCCCAAAACGTGGCTGGTGACAGCATCAGTACCTTCACATGCACGTTAAAAGTAATATTATTCACTGATTTTGTTATACATATTCTACACAAAACAGAAAAATGTTAGCTGGATTAATTTCTTTTATACTAGAATAATTTGGCCTCATGCCACATTCACTTTATGGACAAATTGGTGTTGAATTTAATTTTTCTGCTCATTGTACAGATGTTTCCTTTGTCAAACCTGCACAGTTGTAGCAATTATGATTAAGCTACTTTACCACCAGCAATTAAGCCTGAACATGAAACTGCTTTCATTATGGTGTGTCATAATCAGATATAATCAACCCTGGCACTGGTTAAGACAAGCAGAGACTTTGGGAGCGTGTCTTAATTACTTCTTGGCTGTCATGATGTCGCACGTTATAACCCACTGAAAGCAGGCACTAAATCCTAATTCTTTTACGGTCTATGTAATGCAAAAATATCAGGATAAGGATGTTTAGCTATTGCTATCAGGTTTTGCATTTTAAACATGTCCTGGCCAATGTCTTGAAAGAGGACTTGCTATATCAGATGCAAATGTGGAAACACGTGATTTTAAATCACTTGGTGGGTTTACATGCACAGCTGCAATTTTGGTCAAAGAACTTAATTATGTTATTGTCAAAGGATACATATCCCTCATATTTGAAAGATTTATTGACTCAACATGCAAACTATCTATTTATATATGTATGAATTTATGTGTGTATGTATGAGTGCTTAGGCAGGTTCAAATTTTTAGCAGTTTGACAAGCATGGTAATATTGTCTCTGATGGTCAGCCCCAACTGGAAAATTCTTTAAAAAACTGTAAATAAAAATTCTAACCAAAAAAATGGCCAAGTTGGGTCCCAATTAAAATCTTCTCTGTAGAATGCAGAGCAGTCTCCAGCCACGAGCAACTTTTGAATTAATCAAAGGAAGAGCTGTGGATCACGAGATTTGAATAATTATTGTGAAAATGAGGTTAAACAAAATGTCACTTTTACATTCTGCCATATGATAATTTGCATAATTTATTTATACATTCACCCTGTTGATGCAGAGTCTGTTTTACTTACTAACATTCACATGTACAACTTGTACAACTCCACACGCAACTCAAATATTCTGGGAACAGCTTATTCAATATCATTGTAAAATTCTTAGTCTTTCTAAAGACCTTTTATTATGATAAAACTGAAAACCTGCAGTGGAGAGTTCTTATCCTTTTGACTGGATAATTGGTATCATTAGCTCAAAGGAAACATTACAGTGCCTGTCTAGCCACATGACTTCATATGAAATTTGAATGTTTTATTTAGTTAATTACGCACAAAAAACTTCCACAATAATTCTAAACCCCTGTGCACGCACACACCCTCCATCAGTAAAATATGATTACAACCCATACTTCTTTTTCTTTGATGGTGTGAAAACACATGAAATTGCTGCATGATGACATCAAAGGCACCCACACGAGAATCTCAGGGGAAAAAGCAGGAGACTCGACAGGTATCGTCAGGCGACATTTCCATAACTTGACAGAAACTGAATAAATCTTGCAGCTTCTTTGGTCAGTCCTGCCAGCACCCAGGGTGGTGTGACACTCACTGTGGGAGCAACTGAAATATGCAACCCATTGCTACAGTAAATTGAGGACAATTCAATGATATAAAAGATGCAGAGTATGTGATCTTGTGATCTTCAGATTGAATAAAAATATGGTGCTATATGGTTATGGATTAGCAAAATAGCTTGTTGAACCAAAAGTCACATTTTCATTGCTGACAGCTTGTTAGGTTCGATGGTTTCTTTAAGAGAAGCTTCGTCTCATCCAATTCCTTCTTCATAATTATGGAGAACATACCAGGGAAAGAGTTACACTTGGACTTAGAAATATTTTGCATAGATTTTGGTCATTTAAGCCCTTCGCTGTGTTCTTTGCTTTGATCATCTGCATGTATTGATTCCCAAGTCACATAGAGTGAATTCTTTAGAGAGCCTTGCTGAATGTTGCATTAGAGCGAGTTACAGCATGTCTAGGCTTCTTATGATTCTGTGTCTATTTTTCCTAATTGGCTATTTATTTATTCCCCATGTCTACACAGTTTCACTGACAGGAGCAATGGCTTTTCAGAAGCTACTAGTTTTCCATTTCTAATGATAAATGCATATGACGCAAGTGGTGGGTTGTCAAACTCCTGAGTGATTATCCCATTGTCTTGATTTCCATTATTTTCACTCATCCTAAATTTACATCATGATGTAGGATGAATCATTGATCCCAGAAGAGAATTTTCCACAGAGTTTTATTTACAGTGTGTCCCTTTCTGCTGTGATTAGTGGTGTTTTATGACTCAACGCAGATTCTATAATAATGTGGTGACAAATGTGGGAGACTGGTTTTGAATATAGCAAGTCTTTCTATTCATATTAGCTCCAAAAAACACTAGGGCCTGCCGTGGTAGCAACAGCGGTGTCTGTTGAATGTCCCATTGATATGCTGTCTGGAAAACTGCACACCTTGCATTATGGTCAGCGTAAAAATGTTCACATCAATACTCGCATAAAGTGCAGCAATCTGAAGGCGTGAAGTGTCTTTATGAGCTATGCTCATATGAAATCAAGAGTCTTGTATTGAACGATGACGTACGATACTGCATATCGTTACCCCTGTAGTAATAAGTGAGGTGTAAATTATCATAATCTATATTGATCCAAGAGTTGCATCAACAATTAAGCTTCCATGTTGCAGGACTTTACTGATACATATGTATTAACAGTGTTTAAAAATTGAAGAACAAAGCATGTATTGATTAAAGTTACTAATAAGTTATGTTATGTTTTCGGGCATTATCTTTTATTCTAATGCTAAGTGGACAGCTTTTGTGTTATTTTATGTTTCATATTGTGCTACAGCAGTAGCCCGATTATGCTGAACTCTAACAAAGAAAAACAAATCCAGCCTCATTCCATTTTACTGCTGTGTTCAGAAGTGAGCAGCATTTGGCCCATTGTCAGGCCAGAGTGCTGAGATGCACAGTGAAATTCGCTCCCTTATCGTTCCTCCCCCTACACTGCCAGCTCCATCTCTGAACCTTTGGCTCCCCCTGATAAAATATTTAAGATCTGCCATGATTAAAGTGCATCCTCCTCACCTTGGCAGAAAAATCCATTAACCCCAGGAGAATCAATTTCATTGATTTCAATGACAGAGGCTGGAAATGTACATGTGGAGGGATGGGTATGGGGTGAAGGCAGGGGTTGCAAGCAGGTGAAAGATAAAGTATGGCAATGAGTATGTTGGAGATGGAAGGGAAAACTTTCTTACTCATTGCACATTCACGCTCCTGTATGAAAAATGCATGGGACATCAGTCAGGAACACAAGTGTTTGCATGCTCAAAGGATTGAAGCTATGCGTGCAGACTCTTTGACACCAGCACTCAGGATGCTACAAGACAATACAGCTTAACGCAGCACAGGCTAACACAAAAGCACAAGGCGCAGGCGAGCATAGCGGTGGGAATGAAGACACACACATACACACTTGAGACTCAGAGCCACTATGTGTGGGTGTGTGTGTGTATAGAATAATTAATAACATTGTCATCACTATCATAATTATCAGTTAATAACGCTGGCACAACGCAGCACTTGCATAACTGCAATGCGCTGCAGCAGCAGAATGATTGTATGTAATGACTGTGTTTAAGTATCTTCTGGTACTCTTCTTCCTTTGCAGCGCTCATCATTTCCAACAGAGCCAATAATTTTACTTCCAATGCCCTTGATAACATGCAGGAAATATTTCACCTTGTAGTGACTGTGGATAATTGTGCTTGTAGAGTGAGTGATCAATGTTGTGTGTGCTGCTGGAGTGCTGGCATTATACTGTCATTTCACCACTAAAGGGCTGAAAATGCTGTTTTAATGGAGAATATATCCTTCCACCGCTGCTTTTTAATTAGAACAGAAGAAGCAGAGAACAGCTCATGATGTTACTTTTACACATTAAACAGCGTATAGCGAACGCTTTTGTCTTCCTTAAAGTGACATCATATGTCAACTTCCATATCATTAAGATAAAGTAAAGAAATCACACAGAACAAGTCATGTCATCTTAAAATGTCAGAAGAAAAGATGAATAGTGGACAAATAATGTCAACACTTCATGACAAATGGGTCATACGGTATAAGGTTGAATGCAGATTACTGTGGTTGTGTCAAACCCTATATAATGTATTCTGTATGTCTGCCAAATTCTTGGTGATTGTTTAACATGTGATCACTGTTTGTCTGTTTGGGATGGGTGTGTGTTGGGAATTTAAAGACACATCAAAACGCTGGTCATCAGACTTCTTATACTGTCTTAAAAGCTAAAGGAAAATAAACTGGTCGAAAGGCCCCCTGGGCAAGAATACACAGGTATACAGACATAAATGAAGACCTACTTTAATAAAAAATTCTTGATTGTTAAAGGAAAAAATAAACAGATTTTTTTATTTTATTTAAATAATCAATGATGATAGCTCTATTTGACATCTGAAGTCATATCACCTTCATATCGCCACATTGTAATTTAGACATAAAATTTTTTTGCCATCTTAGCTTTGTCGAGGGACCATTTTAAAAGTTGGTCTTTTTTGTTAAGTTACTGACCTTTCTGTTGAGCTGACAGCAGCAACATTCAATGAATGTTTTCATCCATATTGCTTTCAAACCTATAGGACGAGTGTGTGTTGGCAGTGATATTGTCTACAATGTTCCGCTCCATTAACAAGAAACACAACTTACTGTGTTGTAAAATTAATTGAACTTAACTCAATTATGGAACATTGGCAGCGTTATACTTTATGCTAGATTAAAGACACGTGGCAAAGCAAAATTGCGTGTTCCGGATGGCAATCAACCCCTAAACAAGCCCAGTTACGAAACAGCATTTTCAAACAGATCCCTCCAGGATCTCTCTTGGAGACAGAGGCGATCAACAGACATTGATTGGTAACTGGCTGTCTGTATACAAGTATAAAAATCTAGAGGGGGAAACAAATAATAATTAATTGTTTATCTGCTATTGAGTGTTGTGGATTGTCAGGGCAGGAAAAGCGCCCTCTAGTGTGCCCAGTCAGTGCCCGACAACTGACTGTCACAGGGGAGAAACTTCTCTTTAGTCATTTTCATACTTTCATTAAATATTAAGGATTCAATTATGTGGCCACTAGGGGGCAATGTGAGGGGCAATTTCTGGTTGAACGTCCAACCAGGTGATTGTCATTTCCATTAATAATATGTCTTGAAGATCTGAGAAAAAAAAGTGTTTTTTTTAGTCACAAATAGCATAAATTAGTTTTTAAGTTCTAGTTTTTAAACATTCTGTCCCCACACTCATGACACGTCGACATACAGTATATCCTGATAAATGTGTTTGACCTGGAAGGAACAATGATGTCAACAACTAAGCAAGAACCATCACATCATATGCAAAACTACATACACCGTAACACAATACATGGCTCCAGCATATTTGCATTATATAAGAGGCCAAAAATGCATCACCACATGCCTATATAATGACTGACATTCATTTGGTTGTGTGGTCAAGGAACGTAAAAACTTGGAAATCAAATGAGCACAATCATCTGAATCAAAGAGCTGTCATCCACAGAAACAACTACAAAACAACACAGAAGATTACAGCTTAAAATATGAATTGAGCTTTTACTGCAACCATGACCTGAGAAACTGCTTGCCCTTCTTAGTGTGAAAACTGAGACGCAATTATTGCAAATCAGTTCTTGAGCAGAGCTTTGGTAATATTAGGCTTGTGTTGAAATTGAAATTGTGAATGGCCATACATTCACATCAGTATTCATGATGTACATTGTCAAGCTTTTGTACATTACCCTGTTCTTACTTTGAAAGACTGATTTTGTAAAAGTGCTGGATAATCACTGAGCATGGAGAGGCTTTACAGTAGAAGTTTGGTGGATAAAGACAAAGCAGGATGTTGTTGAACTTCTAAAATTCTTAGCCCAACCACGACTGTGTCTCAGTAAAGAAGATTTCAAAAGGATTAACAGGGATTTATGTCTGCAAAGTTATTGTGCATTATCAAATTTTATACAATCAAAGCTATTTCTCTAAATTTCATTACAGGGTGATTTTCGGTAGCTTTTTTAAAACATAAAATACAAGATGCCTAAGTATTTATTTCATCAACCTTAATCGATATTTATTAAATTTATCAGAAGACAGTTATGTCATTAGTGCCCTGTAGCTCTAAGACTTTTCAACAAATGCATGCGTGGACTTTTAATCAAGAGTGATGAAGACTGGAACCTATACAAGCTGTCCAACGCCAATGCTGATCAAAATAATATACAGATCTGCAACGCCTTTCTGGCAGCACCGATGGCATGTCAAGGGGGTGTTTTCAACACTCTATTGCTTACCAAAGTCAGCGTCTCCGAGCAGAAACTGATTTTAAAGACTTATTGCAGCCCTTTTGGACAAACCTGGCTAACAAATAATTTAGAAATGGGTTGTTATAGTAACTTTTAAGTATGTTTCAATTATTTGAACTTAAAGTATTTTTTTGGGTTTAATTTTACAAATTTTTTAAATAATGTTTCATCTGAAGCAGATTCACGACTTGCAACAACTTAGGATTAAACATTCAGAGCTACAGATGGTTTCCTTTCATAAAACGTTGTGCAGTCTATGTCCGATTAACTTAACCCATATTGAGAAGGGTTGCAAAAATGTGGAGGTATTTCTTGTAATTTTGTCAACTCTTTATCTGCATTAAATTTTGAAAGAACATGTTCATGTCTCCTTGCAAAAAAAGCATTATGTTGAAACCATTCGTGCATTAAGAAACACAGTACAGGCTACACAGCTTTGTGAACACACGCTGAAAGCCTGGCATCTACCAGCAGTGCAGCCGAGTGAGGAAAGGATAGAAATAAATTCAAGGAGGAGAGGAGGATGTATATATAGTATATATAGTAAATAGTAAGTGCATCATTGTTCCAGCATTTACATTTTACATTTTTTCATACCTATAAACAAATTCATTTAAGAATTTCAAAATGATTCCATGGTGCATTTACATAATTTTCCTGATGCAGATTTTCCTGTCAGCTAGCAGGAAAATCACCTGTGCATGGAGCAGCATCATAACTATGAGAACAGAATGCCTGATTTTGCAGTGACTGGACAAGTAAGCAGTTTGAATACAAGCAAAGTAAACTCAAGGGGTTAAGTTGAGACAAAATCCAGGAAACAGTCAGAGGTCAAAAAAAAAAAACCATGTGAAACACAATGAAGAACACTTACTTAGTGGACACAGAATTAAGGAGACACGACATAATAACTAGAGTTTGGGTTTATATGATGGGAGCAAAATAAGCTGATGTACAGCAGGGATGCAGGTTGTTCTGGGAGAGTGAGGACGGGAAGCCATGGCCACACCAACACACAGACGCCCGGTGGGCTTACGTTACGTTTGTGTGTAAATCTAAGCGTAGCCCTGACTATTATACGCACAGAACCTTGTGGTTTAAGTCGCAGCTGTCAGTGAAATACCATTCAATAAATGGAGAGGCCATATTGGACCACATGAGGAAGCTGTGAAGAAAAATAAATGGCTGTAAATAAGTAGTCTGCATATTTACCTACAATATTTCATATATGTTATGCATTCATAAATTAATCTAAGTAGGATTTAAAAATGAACAATTATATTAGTTAGAGTGGCAATTAAAGCTGCGAGCAATTTATGCCAGTTGTTAAATCAAATAAAAGGCAACACTGAAACAATATTTTATTTATTAATTTATTTCATTAATTTACAGCAACTCTGATCTGTTCCCATGCATTTTTCTTCTTTTATTTGCCAAGCCACCGCCTACGGTAGCAAAACGTACAGGCGTCCCTTGCCATTCGCGGAGGTTCGGGACGCCAAAGGGGCACGAATCCTGAATCCTTGATTAATTCCCCCCGTACCTTCTGAGCTGTCACTATCTCTTTCCTTTATGGTAACATATGAGGATTTTGTCTTCTCTCTTAGCATGTGGGAATTCTCTTTTTATATCAATCCTGCACATAGATGTGTCACTTTCTACACAGAGATATTATGATCTCACACAACATCCAGATGTTTCACACCAGATGGTGTAGCAAAAGAAACAGCACGGTGGATTTCCTTTTCTTTCCTCTTTACATACGTTACGGTCGACTCTAGCTAATGGTGAGCAACAGCAGCAGGTGGATTAAGTTTATGTAGTATATGAGTGGGACTCACCAAGGCACTTACTGGTGTTCCTGGTATGCCTGAGGCCTGCTTATGCACAAAGAATACCAACTTTTTTGTAAGTACAAATATACTATATGTAGTTTGCATGAGTGAATTTAGAACCTTTTCTATGCAATGTTGATAAATGGGGGTCTTGAATTACAAATACATGTAAACATGTTAGTACGTCTGAAAACGTAGTTGATTTTTTCTAAGTCAGTTGGGGATCGATTTACGAAGACGTGTATGCACTTCAATGGAACTAAAACTGGTCTACGCATTCTGTGCACCTTCTGTAGGGTAGAGCTGGTCCCACTGCAGTCTCTTACCCAGAGGTCAAATGGTGCACAATAGGTCTCATCAAGGGCAGGTGTTACAACAAAAACCAGACATCTCTGATTAACTTTATGCCGTCTCAGTTTAACGAGTTAAATATCTTAAAATACATGGAAGGACAATAAATTGCTGAACGGCGAAAGCTTCAAAAAAGTGGAATGTTGTGCTTGTGTGCGTACCGGCATGTGTTAGAGCAAACTTCTTCTACACTACAATTTACTACATTTGTACTTTATTAGTCGCACAAGCTGTGACTAATCATAGTTAAGGGAGGCGAAGAGGAGTGAACTGAACAACAATTTCACAATATGAGGTAAACAACACACATGCAGTGTTTCAGTTAATCTTTTTCAGGCAATATTTCTGTGTAACACGGCAAATAATGTACTTACTAGTTTAAAATGCAGTAGCTTAAGCGTAGAAGACTAATGAAAGCGTTTTAATTCCTCTACACCTATTTCCACAAAAAAATATTTAGGACATGAGCACATTTTAAATTTGTCTATGGGTGAGAAATAAAAAAATCTGCATCTACTTTGTGATTCAGAATCCAAAGATGTAACAATTCTGTGATGGAGGTCGTGGTCAAGGATTGTCTGAGGGTGTGTGTAGTAGTGATTCTTGGTGGGGTTGGGACAGCTGCATTCAATGTCCTAATCAAGAGCTAATCTATTAAACCAGTGTTGCAGTGAGATCTGGAGATTACTTTGTTGGAACGCTGCGGGAGCGCACAACATAATTTTCTGTCTTTGGACGTCGCAATATATTCCAGAGATAGTCTGCGTCACATTTGTGCCACATATATATATATATATATGTACACACACACACACACACACAATAGCTCGATTGCAACGCTGAAGAAAATGCTCATGTGCTCCTAAGCAGACTGGAAAATCAGTGTCTTTTTTGTAGCCTATGTTTATAAAGGATTTGTGATTTTTTTTCCCATTTATTTATATACACAGGAGAAATCTTCTCGAGTGTTTCAGCTCCTGTCAAAAGAGCCCCCCCCCCCAAAAAAATGTAAAACAAGACAACAAAATGTGTCACATTCAGTGATTAATTCTACAGCTACAGCTGAGCATTACACTTAATCAAATCTCTCAGAAATCCCCTACCAATAACGCCTTTAGTCCTTAATTGCCTGCTAAGCAAAAACAATGAAGGATGAAAGCCTTTGAAGATAAAGAGAATCCATTAAACTTAAACTGCTGCGCCAATCATTTTCATCGAAATACCAACTAGAATGCTGATCAATGGGGTAAAATAAAGAGTAGATAAGACAAGAGCTAATGGTGATTTTTTTTCACAAATGAAAAGCAACAAATGTCTGATAAAAAGCTCATGGAAGTGTGACAGAGAGACTTGAGGCTAATCACCAGGGTTAAAAAGCTTTCAGACAAGACAGGACTGAAGCGCCATTTGCATGGCACTAGAATTATCTGGGGACCTCTGGTAACTTGTAATAATTGCTGAGGGCATCTGGCATGTCCGTGAAATGTCAAGTAAGAATTCCACCACATATTTCACTAAACACAGAGGTCATGTGATAATGCAAGTCCTGTCCAAATCAGCATCTCAGTGATTTTGGGGAGGGTTTTTTTTTTTCTTTTTTGCAAGGTCTTTTGTTTTCTGATTGTCTTTCTGCCTGTTTCCCAGTCGTGAACTATGGGGGCTATTGTCAAAATTATAAAGGAATGTTTCAATAGCATTTTTGGCTCAAATTTGGGAGGATTATTTTGCTACACAGCATGGAAACTCATTCACAGAAAGGGCAAGCTCAAATCCATCAGAAGAGCAAAATCAGAAAAGATGATGAGATGGATGGAGGAGGTTATGACTTATTTTTGACTTGTTCTGAGTGTTGGTTCATGGACAAGGTTTTCCTCGTGATTAAAATAGTGCAGGGAAATTTTAGTCTCGTCTATTTCACTGCAACCAGGTGAGAATTTTGAAATGATCTCTCTGAAGGAGGTGATGCAAATGTAATGCACATTTCCTGGAAGTCATTTTGCTTTTCATAACATCCTAATAATTATGCAGTAATAGTCCCACAGCTCTGTCATTTAAAATAAAGTGTAGCTTCTCAAAAGAGATGTCTCATTTCAATCTAACGAGAGAAGTCTTACAAAAACGTTTAATTAGCCGTATTGATTCATAGAGCTGTCAGACTGCACCAAGAGACACTTCTGTGCCATGCAAAGTGTTTTTCATTTATCAGCCCCATTTAGACCCTATGTTAATTAGTTTCACTTCTCATTGTTTTTACACGAGTTAAAATTCAATCTGCTGCCTCAAAGTGATTTCTACATCAAGCTTTAGGATTCCCTAACCAAAGCCAACATACACAACCCATGATGAGACTCTAACGAAGGATCTATCATCAAAGATTTACAATGGCATCAAACACATCAGGAGACTGAGGTCAATCATTTAAACCATATCAGTAATATTTACCGATATGGTTCAATTCTACTTTATTGATTACTGTATATGCGGCAATGATACAACATCTGCTTTATTTTGATAGGTACAGTTGCGAGACAGTCAAGAAGGATATGGCAGAGAGAGGGGATGACATGCAGCAAAGGGCACAGGTTGGAATCAAATTTGTGCCACTGCGTTTTATGGTGCACACAATAACTGGTGAGCCTTGGGGAGGCCCCCATATATTTCATGTTTATCAATGTATTTTTAATTTCAATATCTATATCATATGATAACGGCTATGCAATAAACTTTATATTATTCATACTTGATATGTGCAAACACGGATAAGTGTATGCAGGATGTGCATCAGTGTCACTACCTATATTCAAAGCCATATGAGCAAAAGCATTTTCCTGTGTCAAAGTGCTGATACACATTGTGCAGTAGCTGGCACTGCAAATGCATTTCCTCCCATTCTCCGTCTTGTTACAGCTAGGGAGAGAGAATCTGACCCTGCTGTGTTGAGCCTCATTCTGCTGAAGCTTTGATCAGTAGCTTCACAAAGGCGACATAGTCTGTACCACCTATCAGGGGGAATAGTGCTGTGCACAGCATGAGGGGAGGGTGGAGGGGTGGTGGCTGTTCCATAGCTAGAAAACTCTGCAACTTAAAAAATAAAAATAAAACATCATGTGTGTTCTCACTTTCCACAAATATCTGTGCCGCCAAACTTTTACAACCGATGATTTATGACTGAGGAAGCTCAACTTCATCATGATCATCACGAAGAAGTGCTTGTTTTTATTTTCAGTGGAAATGGATCAAAATGTAAAATAAAATATTAAATATATCTACCATTTGATATGGTAGCTAAGATCTCAGGGTTTTTCCCATAAATTTGTCCAAGTCATGCTTGCTTACTAATAAGCTCGAAAATGATGCCGAGACACATTACACAACAAATCATGTCGGCAAAACTTGGAGTCCAACTAATTGCATCCATGTGCACATCTTTATTGCATGTTTGCCTCAATGACCATCCAGGCAAATAATTGCAGCACTGAGCACATGTAAACACAGAGACTCGATCTAATTGTTTCCCAAAGATATCCCTTACCAGTCTTACACAAACACTACAGCCAGAGGTGGCGTCACAGTAGACCGCATTTATTGAAACATAATGGCTTCTGCTGTTGTCTTCTTACTGTTACTCCATAGCTTTAACTAATGGGAGCAGTGACCTGTAAGACAGTGGGGGAGCAGTCTCCTATTGCACTTGCTGCTTCATTGCATGCTATACTTCATGTTGCACCAGCTAACTCTATAATTGATGAATCACTTGGGGGTAACTGCTTCCCAGAGACATTTCTTAGTTAATTTAAGCCCTTATATATGCTGTAAATGTTGTCACACTATCACTTAGCAATTTAGAGACGACAATTGGTAGTATTATGTGGTGCTCTATACAGAATTATTAACTGAATAAGAACTTCAAATGTGAACAGCAGGATGGCATTTACACAGTAGCACTGTTGACATTTCTTACCACTTAAAAGGTAGACATCTGTCCAAATGTAGAGATGAATAGCACCATTGTTAATGCACCAAAGTTCCCAAGACGGTTGTGTAGCCCTTTTATTTTAGCACAGTGGAATAGCGGTTAGCAGTGTTGCTTCACAGCAAGAAGGTTGTGGGTTCGAGACCCAGGATTGACAACTACCCCTTTCTGTGTGTTTTTTCATGTTTTCCCTGTGTTCGTGTGGGTTTCCTCCAGGTGCTCCGGTTTCCTCCAGGTGCTCCGGTTTCCTCCAGGTGCTCCGGTATCCCTCTAGGCTAATCACTCCTGCAATTACCCTTGACCAAGGCACTGAGTGGAAGAAGTGGAGTGGGTCCCTGGGCGCTAGTGTATGTGCGTGTGTTTTCATTTGCATGTGAATGCTGTCCACTGCTCCTCATGGATAGGATGGGTTAAATGCAGAGAAATAATTTCCCTCTGGGGATCAATAAAGAACTGTTCTTTGTCACTCCTAAAATTAGGTCCATTATCAAACTTTAAATGAACACTGGGGGCTTCTACTGGTTGAATGACTGGCGGTAAATGAGCTTTGTGCTGGAAACACGTGGTGGCGGGTGGCTGTCACTATCCGATTTGGACCAGGAAACCTGATCTTGAACTGTGAATGTGCAACAATAAAATGAATGAAATAAAATAAATCCTGTCGGTCCACATTACATTTTATGGCGGTATTTTTAGGCTCAACATTTAATATGCATTGTTTAATAAGTTAATAAGAAGCTGATTAAAATTATAATGTGTAAAAGGATAAATGAAATTTGTATTGGGTTGTTGCCACACATATTAACAAATATACTTAAAAGTTTTCAAAAGAGTAAATATTCAAGATGGAGCACGGTGACATGGTGGTTAGCACTGTTGCCATCAGCTTGTAGTCCTGCGCCGTTGCTAGCAGGCCAGAGGAGGTGGTCCTGGTAGCTGATGCAGGCTTCCCCCCAGCTCTGACAAAAGAGATTGTTTTCTCCACTGGGCGGAGACGCTTGCAG